>CM064549.1:5196866-5331734 GCA_032716605.1 Paralithodes platypus
AAGAACGGGTGAAATTTGTAGAACTACGCCACAAAGCCAAAAAGTTAATTAAGCAAAGTAAAAAGACCCTGGAGTTACATGTTGCGAATCAAGGTCAAACAAACCCAAAATAATTCTATAGTTCTATCAGAAAGAAGAGAGTAGTTACTTCAACTGTTGGACCGTTAGTCGATGAAAATGGAGAATATACCAAAGACGAAGTACAAATCAGTAATGCCCTCAATACCTTCTTTGCAACAGCTTTTACAACAGAAGACCTCATTGATATCCCTACAGCATCGCCGATTCGGATAGATAATTCTGATGTTCTAGGCAATATCACCATTACAGAGAGAGAAGTATTGAAATGTTTAGATAAACTCAAGGTAAATAAAACGCCCGGACCTGATACAATGTCACCTATAGTTCTAAAGGAAGCTAAGGATGAGCACTCCAAACCACTGACATTGCTATTCAAAAAATCCTTGCAGTCTGGAACTATGCCTGATCAGTGGAAGCTAGCTAACGTAACACCGATTTTTAAAAAAAGCAGCAAATCCCTACCCAGTAATTATCGTCCAATTAGCTTAACCTCAGTTGTATGTAAAATGCTAGAAACGCTAATAAGAGACAGACTCGTAAATCACTTAGAGGAAAATAACATACTTAAAAACACTCAACACGGCTTGGCTTTCGTAACAAACGTTCTCTTTATGGATCTATTTTTTACCATTGACCCTCTCTGACTTTGACCTGGAAGCGCCGAGTGTGTGTGTGTTTCCTCCAGCGCTCCCGGTATAATCACGCTATCTGATTTTAGTCTGAGCCTATGCCTAGCGACCTTGCGTTGGTCTCTTACCTTGGGTTCTAATTGCTTTGGTTCATAGGTCCTATCCTTGTGAGGACCTTGCTTAGGTGGTGTCTGTGAATTCGGTAGACCTCCACTTACCTGAGGCTCTTCCAAGGTGTTGTGTTCACCCGCCGTACGAGCGGGGTACTGATCTATTAACACATTTGGATCAAGAACATCTTTATGACTTGGTAAGGGACGATTATCCGTCGGAAACACCAAGTGTACCTTCTTACGGTCTACACCTAAAACCTCAGACATGTCCCTGGGAGTGGACTCAGTCCCGACCGTCTCTGTCCCAGAGCTGCCTGACAGAGCTTCCGGCACGTCTGGGACTTAGACCGAAGGGAGTGGCCGCAACCCCGGCGGTAGCCGTTGTCGCGGCTGTGTCTCCTCCTTGCGGGCATCAACATGAACCTCCGCCGTGACATAGTGGGTAGAACTCGCCGTGTCGTATTTATGTCTCTTGTGAGAACTCGAAGTTTGCACTGCAGACTGATGGAACTGCTGCCGGGGCGATCTGGACCTGGACCTCGTATGGGCCCTTGGAGAAGCAGAACGAGCCCTCTTATGGTTGCTGGGGGGGGGGGGGGGTTACCTCATTTGACTCATTACTACTGCTCCAGAATAATTCTTGTACAAAACGTTGAGATTTAGTAATATCTAAGGGAGCTGACTTAGAGGGAGAGCAATTATGATGAGGTGAATAAAGCAACAGTTGTTCCCAAAGATTTGCATCATCGCAAATTAATTCTTTATTTGCAACGCCCTTGGCAAAGGCGGTGAAACTGTCCTTAATTTCGACTAGTGCCACTAGGCACGAGAGGTCTTGCTGACTAAACCATTCCGCACATAGATCAGAGCATATCGGGCACTTCTGGGAGGTCCAGAGAAACTTTGACTTATCTAAGCATTTTACACATTTTATACAGAGTTGATGTGCAATGACCGGAACCAGTGAGCAATTGGGTGTAGCGCAAATGTTAACTAGGGACATGATGGAGAGAAACAATCCCCCCCGCCGGGCTCTGCTCCTTGCCCTGCTGACCTGTGCTACGACTGATGTGCTGTGATCTGGAAATAGAAAATTTCCAGGAATCAATGCTCATAAGGATAAACCGAGAGGTTTACACATCATCACATTCTCCAAATGCGCCGGAAAGTTAGCTGTAGACCAACCGCTACTCTAACCTTCCGCCGCACTTGTAAGTGAACAAATCTTGATGGTGTTTTCATATTCTGAACTGCTTATCTCTGACAGAGTCACTGGCCCAAAATAACCATTGTTAATTAACTATCTGATCGTCTATCTGACCTGAGGGTAGTTAATAACCTCACTGGACTGTTCCGCCGGGCGTTAAAAGTAATTCATGCCGCGTGAGGCAAACGGTCTGGGCGAGTTTGTTCAGCCGGGCCGAGCTACTTCCTTTTAGGAATCAGCATTTCCGCTGGAAGCCAAGTGGTACTGCACACCACGCCGGATTATTGGTTAAATCATAGGTTGCCTGCAAGGCATGTACCCGCTATCAATACACAGAAGATCGCCGGGAGAAAAAAAAAAAAATGGAGGAGGCCGACATATATGAGAAAGTCGGCAACCCCCACACAACCCACCAAATCAGTCAGGACGTCTCCTAACACCCTGTCAACATGTATCATATCACCACATGAAAGACATTCGAGTTACATCTTAGGGCTATTAATAGTATTAATTAAACATTAAAATAATACACCTAGCCAACTAAGATCACCCCTACTGAGGCTGGCCAAGCGGCTCGTAGTAATTATCACATTGAATCTATTACTCTTACCTCTGACGATAGCAGCAGCGAGCGAAGAAACACCCCATGGCCGAGGGAAGGAGCAGACCCGAACTCTAGAAAGTTCCACACCACGTGTGACAACTCTTGTGTGGTGATGGGCTGGTCTATCAGAGTGAGAAATGAGCGATCTCTGCCATACCCATTGCTTACTCTGACTGTTCCTTTTACTTATTTATTTTCTAGATCTCAAGTGACGGCGTCTCTTCCGTGGATTGACCTCCCAATCTATCAAGATTGGAAGCCAAAGCGTCACATTTTTCCTTTGCCCCTCAGCTTTCTCTTCATAATTGCTGAGGGGCACAGGGCCCTGGGTGGGGCTTTGGTTTCCCGGGCATTTCCCCCCCCCTCCTCAGCTCCCCGGCATGGAGTGGCTTCGGTCACCCAGGCTTTATTGTGGTCGGCAGGGAGGATTCTGTGGGGGCGCTCGGTTATGGCCTTGGCCTTGCTCAGGGCCTTGGGGCTGTTCGGCCAGGCAGCTTGGGGAACAACAACAACAACAGCTCTTGGACTAGAGCGTCTCCTAAGATAACAAAATAATGCAACTGCCTCATAGCGATGGCCTGAAGCATTGTCCTGCGGATAAAAGCCTCCTAACTAATCAGATAATAGCAAGGCTAAGGCGCAGAAATACAAACACAATAAATGAGTGGCGCGGGCCCACAGGGCTACATGGCGCCTTCATAATAATACCCTAATTTAACACATCCCTGTGGGCATACCAATGGGGCTGCCTGTTCTAGCTAGTCTAAACCTATTCTATTACAACTCGGATATATACAAATGAGCAAAAGACTCACTAGAGTTGAGCGAACGAAGAATACAGCAGAGTACAGGCAGCGCACGTTTGGACACGATGCGCGCAGGGAAGGGAAGAAGGAATGGCGACGCTCAGAGCAGCGTCTCGGCTTGAATCCACATAAGACATCCACGGGCTGGAAAGCCTTAATACAAACATTTTTAATTAATTTTTTTTTTTTTATTTTCTACAAAGTTTTTTCGTAGTGAGTACCCAATCATAAAGACGATTCCATAAGAGAATTAGCGTTACACTTATGATGTAGGACTCTTTCCCCTGAGGTGGGTGTTTCAAACATGCGAACTGCGGGTGCTTGAAAGGGGTCTATTATGGTAATAGGCATATCGTCAATGATGGAGGGGCCACTAATAAATATCGTTGACTACAGCTTTAACTTCCATATAGAACGAAACTCGCAAGTCGGCAATTCACCTTAAGTTATGGCAAAGAATGCCCTGGTGGGGGATTATCTTAACCCGCCTAGTACCAGCGACGTGTGTTATGTCATATTCTAGTTATATTCAGGCAAAATTATGCTGCTTAGGAAGGATTTGTGGTAGTTAAAAAGGTTGGTTAAGATAGATTGAAGCCGTAATATTGCTAGAGGTCCTTCCTAAGCTAAATAAAATAGTCTAATAGTTGCCAGAATATGATTTGTATTTCTTACGATGCGCGCAGGGAAGGGAAGAAGGAATGGCGACGCTCGGAGCAGCGTCTCGGCTTGAATCCACATAAGACATCCACGGGCTGGAAAGCCTTAATACAACAAATTTTAAGTAAATTTGTATTTTGTATTTTCTACAAAGTTTTTCATAGTGAGTACCCAATCATAAACACGATTCCATAAGAGAATTAGCGTTACACTTATGATGTAGGACTCTTTCCCCTGCGGTGGGTGTTTCAAACATGCGTACTGCGGGTACTGGTCTCTGGTACGTCTCTGGTACGTCTGGACGTTTCTGGTACTGAACGGTTTAAAGAGGAAACTGTAGTAACGTTGTAGCAGGCAATGTAAAGGGGGCCTTATCTTCGCATGATTTATGCTAACAATAAGGGATTTTAATTCAGTTTGGAAGGAACCCATGAGTGTTAAGGGTGGTGACCTGCTTGTGTTCTCTCTTTTTCTCTCTTTCTGTTGCTTGTAGCCATTCGCCCCCATTCAGCCTACTCTTTTAAGACGTTTATCCCCATCCAGGTGTCGATTTCTTCCTGGCGAGCGATAGCGAGCCAGTTTTGTATGGAGAAATCCTGCTTCGCTGGAGACATTTTTCTATCGAAAAATTTACAAATTTAGCCTGCTGTCAAACACAAATATGCTGGCTCGCTACCGCTCACCAGGAATATATCTGTAATGCCCTTGCAATAATCCCGCCACCCAAATACTCTACTACCTGAGTTGACGTTTGGGTTAGTGTAAAATAGTCATGAGGGTGAAGTCTAAGAAACCCATCACGTGATGATATCCACGAGACTATCAACCTGGTTCTTTCAAGGAGAACTAAGGTTACTAACCTATTAACGTCCGAGGTGGCAGAGTGGGTTAGCGTGCGGACCTGGGGTGACCGAAACTACTGAGGTCACTAACCACGGTTCGAATCCCTGCGCCGGCTGGAGATTTTCGGGAGGGTTAAATTCCCTTCGTTCACCCGACATTTCACTGGTGACAGCGGTGGGATTTTGGGTTCTGTGGATCCCAAAATTGTGGTTATTAGTTGCAGGCAACATGTCATTCTGATTGGGATCAGCATGCATCACATTGTTCTCATTAATAGGCTGAAATATACGTACATGCCTGGTACGATACGTGCGTGACTCACCAAAATAGTCGATGGTAACCTGGTAACAGTTTGGTACAGCTAAAATTTCAAACGGGCCTTTAAATCTAGCTTTTAGTTTGGATGGAACTGGTAAGTGTGCGACCATGACAAGATCGCCAATACAGTGGGGGCTGGCTTTTGGTGTTTCATCTGGTTGAAGGTCTTGAACCTACTGGATTTGTCTTAGGAGATTCTTGAGGTGGACGAGAGACTGGTCGAAATTGGAAGAGGGCTCATACGGGGCAGCTAGATGATGGAGGGGGAGGAGCAATGGTGCTACTCCAAATACTCGTTCGTGAGGTGATACGCCTCTTCTCGAGGGCAGGTGTTGATTCCCCATTGCACAATTTTGACCTGGCTTGACCAATCCTTGGAATCCATTTGTTGTAATCTGGTTCTGATCTGATTGGCAATGGTTCTGTGGCTCCTCTCGCATATTGAATTACCCTGTGGCCAGTAGGGTGAGGAGTGGCTGATTTTAAAACCACACATTAAGGACAGTTGAGACCAGATGTGGCTAGTAAATTCAGGGGCGTTGTCAGAATGGATTGGTTCAGGTAGGCCAAAATAGGGGAGGACATGTTGAATGAGTGCTTCGGCGACTGTAATGGCTGAGTGTTCTTTTGCGGGGCACGCGATGCCATACTTGGAGTACGTGTCCACAAAAGTGATTATGTACTTGAATCCATGACTGTTTTCCATGGGGCCCATTACGTCTACTGCCAGCAATTACCAAGGTTTGGAGGCAATTAACTTTCCGGAAGCACCAGTTGTGCAGATTCGATCTTTACCTAAAGGCCGCATCATACAGAACTCGAATCCACCAGAACCCACTGGAATCGAACTTTTCACCGGAATTCACGAGAATTACGCGTCCTTAATCGAGTGTGACTTCAGAGTAGAATGCGACCCGTCAATGTCCGGAATGTAACTCGAACGTAACTCAATGGACTCGAATGTAACCCAAATATGAGTCGATGTTAACCAGTAAGTTCCTCGAAGGAAACCGGATGTGGAAAGAAGCCTATTCGATCCCAAGTCGAATGCAACTCGAATGACCAGAATGAGACCGGAATGTCAGTATATCATGACCAGAATTACATGAAGTTAAGTCGAACGTAAGTGGAACTAAGTTGAACGTAACTCGAACGTACGTGGAACGTGACTCGAATAGGCAGGTGACTCGATGAGGAACCTTTGAGTATATAAAGGGAGGATTGGTTCACAGCCTCACAGGCACACCAGTAGTAACAGGGCACTCACCACGGCAACATAAGCACTTTCAATCACATACACACATACACGTACACGAGGGGAGGGGGTGGGGGGTGGATATAGGGTTTTTCTGGACCCCCTTCTCCCTCATGTTTAGCCCCATTAGTTTTTGAGATGTTATGACGTTCATTCCATTAGTTTGGCGGTTATAACAAAAATTGCCCTATTTCTTTGTTAATAATAAGACCTTTCGTGCCATTTAGGCATAGGTTCATTTCCTGGCGAGCGATAGTGAGCCTGTAACTCTAGGAGGAACTGGCCATCGGCTGGGACACTTTTCTACCGAAAAATTTACAAATTAATCTCGAATTGAGTGTGTTTTTTAAGCTTTGATGGATGTTTAGCGAAGAAAGTAAAAACAAAAAATATATATATAGGCTAAATAAAAAAATAGACCAAAAAGTAACCCTACCCACTTAACTCACATTATTCATTCATTCGAAAGCTCTGTTTATGCCCTTTCAGGGATAGATACTTGTTTTACGTTCTGGGTCTTATTTAGGCATGAAAATGATCACGTAAACAGCCCTATTTTGGCTAAAAACACCCCGCTGTGCGGTACATATAAATAAACCGCATAGGCCGCTCGTAAGGTGTTAACCACATTTGTTTATGATTTATACTTATAAGATTCTCAGCACATATGTACACTTGGCCGCAATTCCGCGTGGGCCACCTAGTCGTAGGGTTTGGGTAAATCCGTTGTGTAGTTTGTTCGCTCTGAATATAGTAAGATCTCGCACTCCCCTCCCTGAATCAATCGAAGATTTTGCCCCATAGATGGCGCAGCTTGATGGGAAGGGAGGGAGCTTGTCATAGTGTTAAAAGGTTAGGACACAATGGGAGGAGGTGACGTTTTATAACATGCAGTGACGAATGTTAAACTTATTTACTTTTACTTGTTCATACAATAATGTTCCCGAAACTAATTCGTAATGAACAGTAGATTCCCTCTTTCAGTAACTGAAACGTCACTCTCTCTCTCTCCACCCACTTTATTGGTATGAATAAAATAATAGTACAGGTCATACTATATAATATAACATACACCTTTTGTTAGCAAACTACAAACTAGCGACAAATTAGATTAACAGAAGTAGTAAACTATTATTATTTAGATGAGTTACCTTTGTAGTGTCAAAATATGTCTATCTGTGGATGACTTACCTCAAGCATGAGAGTCACAGTTAATACTGAGTCGGTGGGCTATTGATTACATTGATCAGGATTCATTAAGATTGGTAATATCATTATCAAGATTCTAAAATTACCTGTGGCCAGAAAGAAAACATTGCATATGATCACATTGATACATTAAGCCAAATGGTAGAGGTATGGCATGTCTGATTTATATATTTAACAATTAATTTACATCGAGGCAAATTTGTTGATAAAGCATTTCCCTCAGGAATATCAGTATATTTAGAGTAGCTGGCAACAGTGTTTAAACTTAGATACAAAATTCCTCTCTGTTTATGGCGATTTAAAGTCGATTTTCCTCTGCATCAAGGTAAACTACCCCTTCCCTCCCCCAAATGGATAGTTTGAGTCTCGTTTCACCTTTATTGCTCTCTGACATTAGGTTGAAATTAGTATGGATCTTCATAAAGAGCTCCTTACCAAAACTTCTGCTGAAAATACACACTTCCTACTCGACAGGCTTATCAACATTTATCAGGGTAAATTCTATGACCTTAACTATTCAGCTATAGTACCAATCTAATTCTTTCTGATTAACTTGCTCTATAGACGAATGCTAATAATTGATGTGTGCTAACCTAGAAACAATAAATAAAATAATTACTAAAGTATATGAAAAATCTGTTGGTATCACGGAAGAGCCAAGTCTGGTTTCTCAAAGAGAGAGAGAGAGAGAGAGAGAGTGAGAGAGAGAGAAGTTGCACTGTGTTAATCGATTTATGTAGTAAATATGGTATTGATAAATTATTTGTGCATTACCTTGGTAACAGTGAGACTATGAGTAACTACATGTAAACTCAGGTTATTATATATCACAAATAGACCAGGGTATACACAGATATATATTATTCCACACATATAGTTATTTATACTGATATGTTATACTCTTTGCATGTGGTTTGTTACATATTGCCAAGTCTGATAATATAAGATAATGTGATACAGGGGGAAATATTTACCTAGAGTAAATTACCCTCGAGAATTACAATCCACTTTTTCCCCAAAACATTATTCCCTTGATCTATTTACTTTACTATGACTGTCGAATAAATATCAATTAAATCAATATAATTACTGAAGTTAATTGAGTATACCTTTATCAATTGTTCATATTACCGCAAACATAATGTTTATCAACAGGACAATTAATATTTGTCATTGTTATATTGCATTGCGCAATAATCTTGTATGATCAAGCTACACATTTATTTTGAAATTAATTGAAAAAAAGCTAGATAATCGAATGAGTTACCTCGGCATATAGAAGCTTATGAAGGTGATACTTTCACGTCCACCTCCTCTCGGGAGATAAGGTTGTCTGGCAATAGATGGATATATATATATAGATAGATAGATAGATAAATCAGATTAGCGAGTTCACGAAATATGATATGACATAAAGATTGGTGTGCAATGATTAACCAAAGTTGTAAGAGGAAGCATAAACAAGCGAACAGGGGATCGTCCAAAGGGATCCTAATGCATCATTCATATAAACATAATTATATTTAAGCCAATTAGTGAAATATGCTGAAAATGTGTGCAAAACTAATACAAAGTAAAGAGTAAGTAAGGCCATGCCAGTATAAAAAGAGATACAATATATAGTACTTAAATAAATGTAGCTTTATAATGTTCCACCCGTCCACGAACACAAAACCTCTATGCATTCGTGTCCCGATCGCCCTTTAAGCACGCACACACACGCACGCACACACACACACACACACTGAAATATCCTATATTTAGTTATTATACATTCATCCACCAGTCTAAACAATCCCACCACAACTCCTCCACCTCCACCCACCTTGTTGGTCACCTCGCCACCCTTACCTCCCTTACCTCCCTTAGTGACAACTATACTCTATTTTGTTCCAGCTGATCGTAAATTGAATCTCATTAATTTCATTGGGGGTGTTGTGGTTAGATTAATAAAAATAAAGATTATTAGTAGGTTCAAGGATATTTCGTCGAGAGGCCGGTCTATATGATCTGTGCCCCATGAATATTCTTTCCTCTCACTTAAACAGTAGGCTAGCATAGCGCGGTTGGGAATATGAACATGATTAGATTAATATTCAGTATTCAAGAATGGATAATAAGTCGTGTGCATAAACCTTTAACCGTCCTGGTGGTGTAATGGTTAAGGTGGCAACAATCTGTGTGTGATAACCCGGGTTCGAATCCCGGTGGATCATATATACTTTAATTAATTGCATTGGGGGTGTTGTGGTGAGATTAATAAAAATAAAGATTAGCGGATTTCTCGATACTTAATGGAAATATATGAAATGACTATGGCTGTGTGTCGTATTAATACCAAGTTTTCAGAATAAACATCATCTTTCGCTACAAAATCTACCTTATAGCCGAGTAACAAAGATAGAAACATGACAATTTACCCTCAGCTGGGAAAAAAAATAGACTAGAGGATAGAAAAAAGTCCGAGCTCGGAGAGGGAGAGGAAGGTGGATAATTATACATGGCCGCGTCAGTATAATGTTACTTCGTGGTGCTACTTCAAAATATATTCTTCTCAAGTTCTCATCATATTGCTGAATAAATTTCATAATGTGATTCATTAAAGGTGTAAATGGATATATATAATAGTGTTACTTTCAACATTCTGTATACCTCTTATAACCTAGAGAGAGAGAGAGAGAGAGAGAGAGAGAGAGAGAGAGAGAGAGAGAGACGTTTTAGTTACTGAAAGAGGGAATCTACTGTTCATTACGAATTAGTTTCGGGAACATTATTGTATGAACAAGTAAAAGTAAATAAGTTTAACATTCGTCACTGTATGTTATAGAACGTCACCTCCTCCCATTGTGTCTTACCCTTTTAACACTACGACAAGCTCCCTCCCTTCCCATCAAGCTGCGCCATCTATGGGGCAAATTCGTCGATTGATTCAGGGAGGGGAGTGTGAGATCTTACTATATTCAGAGCGAACAAACTACACAACGGATTTACCCAAACCCTATGACTAGGTGGCCCACGCGGAATTGCGGCCGAGTGTACCCTATTCGTTGTGTATTATTATTGTTATTGCTTCAGACAAGAAACCATCCCCGACTACGGTTCTATATTCGAGAGTTGGAGATTGACATGATTATGTTGAGACGATCTATACCTCCTCAAGATAGACGTTACCTGAATTAATATACCATATATATGTTCCATGTGTGTTGTTATTGAGTTCTGCATGATCCTGATTGAATACCTATTTGTGCTAATAAGGCTGTGTTTGGTGTGACCCTGTCGGGCTATATTTAGGTCTATAAGTCCATATTTGGATTTTTGTGGAGACTATATCATGAGTTGTAAATATTACAACCAACCCGACATAACACTGGTTGTGTAATGCCCTCGCAAAAATCCCGCTACACAAATACTCTGCTACCCGAGTTGACGTTTGGGTTAGTGTAAAATAGTCATGATGGTGAAGTCTAAGAAACCCATCACGTGATGATATCCACGAGACTATCAACCTGGTTATTTCAAGGAGAACTAAGGTTACTAACCTATTAACGTCCGAGGTGGCAGAGTGGGTTAGCGCGAGGACCTGGGGTGACCGGACCTACTGAGGTCACTAACCACGGTTCGAATCCCAGCGCCGGCTGGAGATTTTCGGGAGGGTTAAATTCCCTTCGTTCACTCGACATTTCAATATCGACACCTGGTATTTTTTTTTGTTCTATATTCCAACTACTCCCTCTCTCGGGCATAGGCTGAGAGCCTACACATTCACTGCTCAACATGGTGAAGCCCGTGGTCTTGTTCCAGCCTAGGAAATGAGACAAGTGAAGCACGAGCTACAACCAGCCCTCGCCAACCTGCCATCGCAGACGCGCGGCTCTTGGTTGCCCACTCTGGCTCGAAGCAGTCCCACTTTTGAGGCTGCTTCGCCTTTATGCTTCACCGTCCCACTTCCCCGACTTGGACCCTCATTCTCAGAATTGAGCATTTGACTCACTAGGCATTGCCCCCTGTAGCATATTTTGAATATGAGAATATTTATACACTGCTATTTAATCAGGGAACAACGAGGGTAATTTTTTGGCGTTTCGGTGGGCTTTGTGGTAATGCACTGATACTACAGTAGGTAAAGCACAAACTCAATCCTATAATATCTTCCCATTGACACATCAGGATTTGAACCCGGGACCTTTGGATTACCAGTCCAGTGGCAAGACCACTCCACCATGGGGATAAACGTCTTACAAAAGTAGGTTGAATGGGGCCGAATGGATACAACTCAGAGAGAGAGGGAAAAAGAGAGAAAACAAAAACGAGGTGGGCCCCCTTAAATAATCGTTCGTGTGACATCACCGTTATTGATGTTTCCGAATTACGGTCCAAAATGTAGTACTGTGGGATGTTGATATTACTGTGGCTAATAAGTAACGGTAAGATCCTATGTAGCGGTAGTCACCGTATTTTGTTTGCCCATTAACTAAGATCCTTATTTATATCCTCATATCTCTTAGTTATTTTCTTCACTTACCTCAACAATACTAATCCCCGATAGCTGGGGAGGGTATGAAATATATCAGGGAAAGAGAGGGGTTGAAACACGGAGATTAACTAGAATATAGCCATCTTGATTAACCAAGCCAAGACGTTGTGTATCCTTGCTTGTGATTGGTTGTTGATTATCGTGACGGCATCAGCGAAGGCGGGCCTCAGCGATGACGTCATTCCAGCCCTCGGCCAACATGTCGTCATTACACCCGCTTATTTTTACACCCGCTTAATCTGACACCCGGTTAATTTAACATCAGCGGTGTATATGTTTCACACAACGTGTATTATAATGGCATTAGTGCACTGTGTAATTTGCGTCTTGATATTCAAACCGTTTCTATTTATCAATACTAATTAGTATATTAGTATATTAGTAGCGATATCGTCCCAAGATGAACGGATATATTAGTAATTATAGGGAAGAGGCTCGCACCCTTATTTGTTATGTTTTTTCCTCCAGATTTTGAGAAATGAGTGTAGGCCCTATTCATGGTCTTAGTTATAATGAGTGTAGGCCCTATTCATGGTCTTAGTTATAATGAGTGTAGGCCCTATTCATGGTCTTAGTTATAATGAGTGTAGGCCCTATTCATGGTCTTAGTTATAATGCCAATGTTGGATACACGATGGGTTGAGGCCCCCTCACCCCCCCATGAATTATTGAAATCGTCATCTATGTTGCCAGCAGGGGGTAAATATTTATTACACTGCATAAAGAAGGCGTTTGTAAACTGTGACTGTCCGAAAGAGCTCTGAGATTTATTAGAATGGGCGTTTTTTCGGTCAATATTAAGGAGACGGACCACAGCTATTTGCAATGATTGTATTTTCGTGGATTTGTTATTTATATGATTTATTAGGTTTCTATAGGCCTATTACAATTTGTTCATGCAAATTAAGGAACATATCCAGGAACATTAATTAGAATCTCCGGAAAAAAGTTGTCCCCATTATCCAACAATCTTAAGATACGGCCCCCGATAGTGGGGATGGCTATGAAGTACAGCGAAATTGAGGGGTAAAAGACGAAAAAAAGGGGTAATATTAGCGTAACCTAACAACCTTACCTAACCTAACCTAGTATATTAGGTGGGGGCTGCCGCCCCCACACCCCCGCTGGTTTGGTATTTAGCCTAATTCATAAAAGATTGACGGTCGGCAAGAGTTAATTATAAGAGTGAGAGAACTCTATTTCTTATTGCTAATCTGCCAACCTCTGCGTCATATGAGTCTGAAGGGGTTAAGTGGGCTAAGAGTTAATCAACATGGCTAAATTGCAGATAATGTTTCAACATCACGGTAATTGTTTAGTGTATGGCCTCCTCCTAAAGAAAATTGATTTTTGAGCACAGACTGAACCAAATGTTTACTACTGTATTTACATAGCTGGTCATTAACCTAACCTAACCTAACCTAACCTAACCTAACCTAACCTAACCTAACCTAACCTAACCTAACCTAACCTAACCTAAGGTAACCTGGGCATCCTGGGGGCTGCTGCCCCCAGACCCCGCTGGTCTTGGGTTGAAAAGTGATAAAAAACACATAGCCTATCTCTTACCTCATTATTCAAAGTTTTGTATTTTGTTTAATATACACTTCCCAGGTAATTTGAACAGTTCTATTGCTTCTATATATCATATAATACACCATAGAATACGTTTTTAATAACTAGAAAAAGAGGACTTCGACAATTACGATCTTAAGATACGGCCCCCGATAGTGGGGAGGGCTATGAAGTACAGGGAAATTGAGGGGTAAAAGACGAAAATAAGGGGTAATCTTAGCGTAACCTAACAACCTTACCTAACCTAACCTAGTATATTAGGTGGGGGCTGCCGCCCCCACACCCCCGCTGGTTTGGTATTTAATTCATAAAAGATTGACGGTCGCCAAAAGAGGTAATTATAAGAGTGAAAGAACTCTATTTCTTATTGCTAATCTGCCAAGCTCTGCGTCATATGAGTCTGAAGGGGTTAAGTGGGCTAAGAGTTAATCAACATGGCTAAATTGCAGATAATGTTTCAACATTACTTTTTCTTTGATATAATTCAGGGTCAATATACAGGAGGCGCTACAATATAGGTAGCAAAATTCTAATGGTAGTTTTGGGTTCCTATCATCATATGCTTCATTTCTATATACTTTTTTATCCCCGGGGAAAACAAAAACAAATCTTGGGTTTTTTATTTTTTTATTGGATTTATTTTTTATTTTTTTTATTAACCTAACCAAAAAACCTAACCTAACCTAACCTAAATGTATTTGGGGGCTATTAGGGTTCAATGTTATTTTAATACCACGAATTTTGTTGATATATTTGAAGATAAATATTGAATCTATATGCTCTAAAGATCATAAGAAAATTTGTTTTAACCCTCGGCAAAACCTAATAAAAAAGTATGGTACTAAAATGTCTTTTTCGTAACAAGGTTGTCAATACGGTACTTTCAGTCATCAATAGCTGTAAAGATCATATGAAAATGTGTTAAACCCTCGGAAAGACCTAATATAAAAGTATGGCACTAAAATTTAATTTTCGTAACATACCGTCAATACGGTACTTTCCCGTTATCAATGTACAATCAAGCTGAAAATTGCAGAGTAAACACCATAGACTTCATCGACTTTTCTTTCACATTCGTATAATCAACAGCCAATTTATTTTTTTTTTTTAATTAAGGGAGCACTCAACTAGCGGGGGTGTGGGGGCAGCAGCCCCCACCCATAATACTACCCCAGGGATCGGTACTAGGACCAATTCTCTTTCTAATTTACATCAACGACATAGATGAGGGTCTCACCTGTACAATCTCAAAATTTGCTGACAATACAAAAATTGCAAATAGCGTACTCTCAAAAGAACAAGTTGACGATATGCAACACAATCTAGATAAATTGTCATGTTGGGCCCAAATTTGGCAAATGAGTTTCAATGCGGATAAATGTAAAGTACTACATATCGGATACCTAAATGAGAAAGCAAACTATTCGATGAATGGCACTCGGCTTAAGAATGTAAACAGAGAAACCGATCTGGGAGTAACAATATCGAGTAACCTAAAACCGAGTCAACAATGTTCAGAAGTTGTTAAGAAGGCAAACAAAATAATTGGCTTTATAGGCAGGTCATTTGAGCATAAATCCAAAGAAGTTATCCTAACCCTTTACAATTCCTTAGTCCGCCCTCTTCTGGAATACTGCGTTCAATCCTGGTGCCCTTATTACCAAAAAGATATAAACAAGCTAGAACGAGTTCAACGTAGAGTTACCAAAATGATACCTAGCCTAAAGAACAAACCATACGAAGAGCGTCTTAGAGAATTAAATCTATTTCCTTTAACCCAGCGCAGATTAAGAGGTGACTTAATTCAAGTGTTCAAAATCATCAAAAGCATCGACAATTATGAACTGTAGTAAGTACTTCACTATCGACCAATCTAATTAAACGCGGGGAAACGGTTGCAAAATTATTGGTAAATCTTTTAACTCACACGAATCTAAGAATTTCTTCTTCAATCGAGTTGTCAACTTGTGGAATGGGCTTCCCCGAAACGTTATAGACTGCATCACCGTTGATTCATTTAAACTCCGTCTAGACAAATATCTCGCATCAAACCCGCGACTGACTGCGTTTGTAAATGAATAACTTTATTTTATCCCCCCCTCAGTTACTAACCCATCTGTCCCCTACTAACTTCCTAATCCTGCCACGGACATTAGTTCCAGGGCAGTAATTCCCTTTCCAATGTTCCCTTACCCACTCTAAACCACTGTTTGGACACTTGATCCTCAGTGTTTTGGAGGACAAGCAACCTAGAAGGGTCAATAGATATGTTGTTGCTTGATTTCCTTTGTACTCCTTTGTACTAGGTTAGGTTAGGTTAGGTAAGGTTGTTAGGTTAGGCTAATGTCTTTTCAAATCACTATTGGGGGGTGTCTCTCAATATTGATCGATATGCCTAATGGGGAAAATAAGTTTTCCCGAGATTTCTAATTAATTACTAACACTATATATTGATGCAAATGACCAATTTTGCTTATAAAAAACACTCGGAAAATTCGTGGTATTAAAATAAAAAAAATCCGCTATTAGGTTAGGTTAGGTTAGGTTTTTTGGTTAGGTTAATGACCAAAACAAAAAATCCCAAGAAAATAAATGAAAAATCCCAAGATTTTTTTTTCTTTTTCCCGGGGATAAAAAGTATATAGAAATGAAGCATATGATGATAGGAACCCAAAACTACCATTATAATTTTGCTACCTATATTGTAGCGCCTCCTGTATATTGACCTAATTCGGGGCCTCTCCACCTATATGGGTTATTATTGACGAGGTAAGTGAAGGAAATAAGTCTGTATTGAGGATATTCATTAAATATTCTGTGGTAATCGTAGCCTCGGCTTGGTTTAATTCTAGTTTCGCTTTCACAGCATACTCATAAATTTCTATGGCTACTTTAGAGTTGTCATATACCATACTTAATTCCTATATATGTCCAAAGCGGCGGAAATGCATTATAAGGAATTATACCTACTGTAAAAAATAAAAAATAAAATCTCCCCATATGCGGCACCATAGCTATTACATAATACTAGGTTAGGTTAGGTAAGGTTGTTAGGTTAGGCTAATGTCGTTAATGTAGTTTATTATCATTATATTACGTCTTTTACCCAGCAATTTCCCTGATCTTCATAAATGGTCGGGAAGCTATGCCTTTACAACGGCGCCTCCCTTTTGTCGCTGTGTACGTGAAACTAGAATTTTACCCTAGGCTTGGACCCAAATAACGACGGTATAAAACTCTTACCCTTGGTGTACTGGACAATAATGGTCTGCAGCCAAATTAACACAATTCCGCTGGAAGCTCCGTTGGTAATCCCGTTAAATAGAAGATGTTGTAGGTGTTTTCATAAAGCAAAAACACTTCACTATTCATTGAACAACAGTTCCACCATTTCAAATATGGCCGACTGGCCCGAATCCGAGAGATTATAAACACCAAGGATAATAAATGAATCAATGTGACGTCGTAGAGGGATTGAGAAACAAAAGAGGCTCATTATATGGACTGACGTGTATTTCTACACCCGTTAAAATGTTGCGAGAATTTGTGACGTCACCGTCTAGACAGTGACTTACTCCCACAACAACCATTCATATACCATCATCGCTCGTGACGTCACACCCAGTTTATTGACCAATAGAATAGCAGTATACAACTCGACTCACTTCCACTCGTCGCCCACCAGCTGAGCTGGGAAATTGTAAAAGTGAGTCCACAGATGCCCTCTAATTATTAATTTACCAATTATATTTTCCATGTATAGTATACTACGAAGCAACATACATAATACATATATATGTACAAACAACAAATATGCTATAACACTGCCCAGTTCTTGAGATATAATGCATGCCGTTTCGCAGGAATATACCTTATGGTCTTCCCGGGATTCGAACTCGGGACACCACACCCAGAACATAACCACCTAAACCATTACACCACCAACACAGTTAAATGTTGAGTACATGATCACGATTAATATCCATTTTCGAATTTTGGATATCAATCTAACCATGTACTGGGACCCAACTGCATTACACCAGATTATGTCAGTATTCTGGGCTTGTTAATGGCGTACAGATTATGTCAGTATTCTGGGCTTGTTAATGGCGTACAGATTATGTCAGTATTCTGGGCTTGTTAATGGCGTACAGATTATGTCAGTATTCTGGGCTTGTTAATGGCGTACAGATTATGACAGTATTCTGGGCTTGTTAATGGCGTACAGATTATGACAGTATTCTGGGCTTGTTAATGGCGTACAGATTATGACAGTATTCTGGGCTTGTTAATGGCGTACAGATTATGACAGTATTCTGGGCTTGTTAATGGCGTACAGATTATGTCAGTATTCTGGGCTTGTTAATGGCGTACAGATTATGACAGTATTCTGGGCTTGTTAATGGCGTACAGATTAACTAAGCATAACAACACTGCTCTATTGGTCCTATCGACGTCATCCAAAGCCTGTACTTGATATTATCCCTTTCTGTACCAGCGACGTATGTTATTTTTATTCTAGCTATAATTACATGATTTTATGCTGGTTAGAAAGAATCTGTGGTTGTTAAAATGGTTGGTTGGGATAGTTCGAAGCCTTATAATTGCTAGAGATCATTCCTAAACTGAATAAACTCGTCAAATAGTTGCCAGAATATAATTCAAAAGAAGGTGTTAAAGCTAACCCAAACCCACCGTTCATAAAGCTGCTGTGTTATATATTTTGCCTGCCGCTACTAAATAGATTATGTAATACAATGTGTGTGTGTGTGTGTGTGTGTGTGTGTGTGTGTGTATGGTTGCTTAATGGGTGCATTCAACTGGGGCCCCCTGGAGTATCCCCCTTCCTCCTCCCCTTCCCTACCGCTCCTCCTCCTTCCGTCCCCTTCCTTACCTCCTCCCCTCGCCTCATCATCCTCTCCTCCTCCCCCCCCTCCCCATCCTCCTCCTTCCCCCCCCCCCCCACCCCCTCTCCCCATCCCTCTCCCCTCTCACAACACAGCACGCGTAAAGTGGGATATGTTTCGGGCTTATGGGATTTCCTTCGCCTTTTATTAAGTCACGTCTCGACTTCTCCTGGCTTGTATCCATTCGGCCCCATTCAGCCAACTGTTTTAAGACGTTTATTCCCATCCAGGTGTCGATTTCTTCCTGGCGAGCGATAGCGAGCCAGCATTATATGGAGAAATCCAGCTTTGCCGGATAAATTTTTCTATCGAAAAATTTACAAATTTAGCTTGCTGTTAAAACACAAATATATATATGCTGGCTCGCTCCCGCTCGCCAGGAAAATGTTAACACCTGGATGGGGGTAAACGTCTAAAAACAGTAGGCTGAATGGGGCCGAATGGATACAAGCCGAAGAGAGAGGGAGAGAAAGAGAAAAACCGCGAGGTGGGCTCCCTTAAGTACACGTCTCTTATTTATGTTGCCAGTTAAGGGGACAGTGACTGTTTGTTTGGTCTATTAATTTATTTATTTTATTTGTTATTTATTTATTTATTTTATTTTATTTTTATTTTTTTCCCTCCCTAGACCTCCATCAAGCTTAGAAAAACACCTCCCTTCAAGATAGATTTGTAAATTTTTCGGTAGAAAAATGTCCCGGCCAAAGGCCTATTCCTCCTAAAATTACAGGCTCGTTATCGCTCGCCAGGAAAAAATCGACACCGAAATGGCACGTAGGGTCCTAATATTGACTAAGAAATGGGGTGAAAGGTCTTAAAATCCCCAAACTAATGGAACCAAAGTCTTAAAATCTCAAAACTATTGGGGCTAAGCATTAGGGAGAAGGGGGTCCAGAAAAACGGTCCGTCTCCCCTTAAGAGCACCGCCTTATGCAGGGAGGAATATGCACCAACTATTGTGATAATAACTGCCATGTTGTTAATCGTGCGTGTTTAAGGGGATACGGTCGTTTTTTCTGGTCCACTTTCTCCCTCGTGGTTAGACCCATTATTTTTTTAGATTTTTAGACTTTGGCCCATTTGTTTGGCGATTTTACGACCTTCCGTCCCATTTCGTTATACATTTTAAGACCTATCGTGCCATTTAGGTGTCGATTTTTTCATGGCGAGCGATAGCGACCCTATAATTGTCGGGAAAATTTTCTACCGAAAATTTACAAATTTGTCTTGGGGGGGGGGGGGGGTAACGTATGTTTTTCTAAGTTTGAGGGATGTCTAGCGAGGAAACTAAGAATGTAAGAATGTATGAATGTATATGCCAAAGAAGCAGGCAGTGTCCCCTTAACCCCTTCACCGCCATTACGTAATTGTCATCATATTCTGGTTACCATTATACAATTGTCTTTAGTTTATTAAATACCTATGCAACTCAAATAGGTAAATACGATCTCAGTCAACCCTCTTAGTAACAGATCCTTCCTAAACTGCATAACATTATCTAATGTTAGCCTATATCAAATGCAAAATGGCGTCATGGTACTGAAGAGGTTAAACTGATGTCTATTTCAACTAGTAATATTTTGTCGATCCAAGTTTTTGTTTTTCATTTTATCCTATGTGATTATTTAAACCCTCACAGTGAATATACTATATTATATATATATATATATATATATATATATATATATATATATATATATATATATATTGTAACCGCAGTAGCAGAAGTACCTGTTGGAGAGCCCGACGAGGCAGAGGTGGGAGAAGTGCTCCTGTTCACACTGGTCTGGGTACACCCCTGAACATGCGTGACATGTTATCTGCTGGTTTGTGTTGTGCGTTAAGACAAGTAGTTAGTGCACTGTTTTGTCCTTTGAAGGGGAGATGAGACAGCATTGGTGTATTATTGTGTATGTGTAACGAGCCCTAGTGTTGTGAGGAGCTCTGAGTTTCATATGGTGTTGTGTGGTGTGTGCTTAGTGTTCTAGAGTGTACACGTTGTCCGAGCGTGTTAACTGGTGATATTATATTATGGTATCATATATCGGTCTGTGATTGAGTGTGATTCAGTTTACTGTTCATTGCGCTAGGTGTTGATTAACTGTTGTCTTCAAATATTCCTTTTGTGTAGTGTTCATTCCTTTTAACGAGTGCATTTACTCGAGGCCTTCACTCGGCGCTTAGCCCATTATTATTCTTTGCCGTGATTAACTGAATCATCATGCTTATCAACCTGTTCGTTTTCCCTAGTTAATAGTAATTATAATTAATACGAAAATTAGAAGTGTTTAATATCATCCTTCTTCATTAGTTTGTGATTATCTAAGACATTACCCCTTTTGACCTTCTGAACGCAACAGCATGCTAGTTGCCCTTGCTTGAATTTTAATCTCTTGGGTTCAACATTGTAGGGCCGTAACAATATAATATACACACACACATAGGTATATATCAATTGTTGTCGCTATACGTAGAATATTCTAAGGTAATAATATATTTATATACAGTACATTGATGATCTTCCATAAAGTAGCCGTCTATTAATTTAGTAGAAATCATTATAGCTGTAAGCCACGTGAAAGTTGTCTAAATATTTATAAAATGGTTATGTTAGATTTAAATAGAGCCATTCATAAAATAATCCCCTAGGCATGGCTATATATCATGTAAATTATAGGCTAGAGTGTTAAGCCGTTTGGTCGTTATTGCTAACATGCTCATAGGGATTAGACTTAACTTACACGGCCGCGGTCTTTAAAGGGGTATATTGTATTTTGTATTTGTTTTGTTTTTTGCTTGTATTATTTGATATATATTTTTAGTTTCCTCTCTAGATCACTATCAAGCTTATAATTACACCCCCCTTTCAATATAAATGTGTAAATAATTTCGGTACAAAAATGTGGTTTCTCATACTGTAATTACAGGCTCGCTCTCGCTCGCCAGGAAAAAATCGACACCTAAAGGGCACGAAAGGTCTTAATATTGACAAAGTAATGGGGTGAAAGGTCTCAGAATCGCCAAACTAACGGAACAAACGTCTTAATATCTCAAAACGAATATGCTAAACATGAGGGTGAAGGGGGTCCACAAAAAAACGAGTAGTACCCCCTTAAAGACCTATACGTATCTCATATCTATCGAACAAAGATTTGGCGTTGGTATATGAGACATAACTTGATATGATATATCCCTCAGTTACAAGATAATATTTAATATATATACTGTACCGGTATATATTATATTTTAATATATATACTGTACCGGTATATATTATATTTTAATATATATACTGTACCGGTATATATTATATTTTAATATATATACTGTACCGGTATATATTATATTTTAATATATATACTGTACCGGTATATATTATATTTTTTTGGTAAAAGAGAGGGTTTAACGGTATTCAAGTTTATTTAATTAAGCCTGTTAGTACGATCTCACTTAATTCTTTCAATCCAGTTATTATTATTATTAATTTATATATATATATATATAATTATATATATATATATATATATATACAGGTATATATATATATATATATATATATATATATATATATATACACAGTATATATATATATATATATATATCAGCAATAGGACATTGCATTTATACAGAATTATTATTGAAATAGTTTATAAATCAGGTTCTGGGGTCAAGGTCATCATAGCTTCGGAAAAACTATTATATTTATTATGTGAGTTAAATAATTAACATAGTCCGTGATCTAAGGCCGTATATCATGTTATACTTCTTTATTACGGTGCAGTATGTTGTTTGACCATCAAGATATTATGTACACAGTCACTACTAAAAGGACCTCCCATACCTTTGATTATGGAACTATACCTCTTAAGAATGATACGTGAAGGTAAATTTAAGTAGATTTTAATAAGCTATCTCTGCTCCTCAATGTTTTATACATCATAACCATTGATTAGTCCTGGTTCGTGCGTAGGAAATACAAGGTATCCGATACTTTTGTGAGTGACTGTACGTAGCGTGTGCGGGGATCAATGTGAGCACTCTTGTGGAAGGGAGGTATAGACGCGGCGGAAAATTATCATGTTCATTCCCACGCCTGTAAAATTGGACCTGCTTGTTTGAGCTAGAAATCGCTTATTCAACCTCCCACGCTAGCTCATACACTCGCTCTGGCTTTCTTTATCTCACTCTCGCACTCTCTCTCTCTCTCTCTCGACTAGGGCCTACAATGCATACAGTATATGAAGAGGCATGGCGGGCATTTACCCCTGAAATGAGATATTAGCCCAATAAATTACATTAACCCCTTCTGTACCGGCGACATCTTTTTAAGTTATATCTTGCTATATTTAGACGATTTTGTGTACCTTAGAAGCAATCTGTGGTATTCTAATAATTATTTGATATAGGTTTATCCCCTTTAATGTTTCTTCAATAACGCCTTTTTTATAATTAGTTTTGGCTATCTTTAAGCAATGTTATTCAGCTTATGATGTGTCTGTAGGAATCAGTGAGTCATTTGAGAAAATTTACAGGTGTCCCACTGATGTATTTGTATCGATTTCTCCTAAGCCGAATAAAATCGTCTAATGATAGCCAGATTATAACGAAGACAGACAATCATACCGCCCAAATATTACCCCTTACAAACGCTTCTTAGTTTGGTTGAGAAGAAAGATTACAAAAAAAAAAAAAAAAAAAAAAAAAAAACCGCACACACACACGCACACACGAGAAAATGATTGAAAGAAACTCAAGTCCGATTAATAGCTCTTTCCCCATTGTTGCATTTGTTTTCCTTTTCCATATGACTTCCATTAGAAGATTTTATTGATTATAGGATAAATTAAAATATTGGGTACCACTTCGTCTCTAAATAACTTTCCAAAGCAGAATACAGTCGTTAAATAATAGCCAGATTAAGGAGGGTCACTGGCTTTCTTTATCTTTCTCTCCTGTTCTCTCTTTCCCTGGCTTGTATCCATTCGTCCCTATTCAGCCAACTGTTTTAAGACGTTTATCTCCATCCAGGTGTCGATTTTTCCCTGGCGAGCGATAGCGAGCCAGCATTGTATGGAGAAATCCGGCTTCGCCGGAGAAATTTTTCTATCGAAAAATGTAAAAATGTAGCTTGCTGTCAAAACAAAAATATATATATGTTGGCTCGCTGCAACTCGCCAGGAAAATATTGACACCTGGATGGGAGTAAACGTCTTAAAACAGTAGGCTGAATGGGGCCGAATGGATACAAGCCAAAGAGAGAGGGAGGGGTAGAGAAAAAAAGCGAGGTGGGCTCCCCTAAAAGGAACAACATATAGGCGTCATCGTTCCACCAGTAATCCATGCTACACACGCCTCTTAAGTCTGTCTGATGACAGTAGGAACACAAATATAACAACAACGAGACATTCATTGACAGATATTCAAGTTTGATTCAATACTCTTTCCCATTTTTCGACTAGTTTAGTATTTATTCTGGGTATCATTGAACAATTTTGTTGTGCGGAACTCCAGGAGTAAATTCCGATAGTTTGTATCGCTTACATTTGTCTAGGTTCTTATGCTGAGTAAAATCGTTAAGTGTTAGACAATTGAAATGACGAAAGGCAAACCTACCGCCAAAACTCCCCCTACAAACACCGCCTAACCTATCTGATGGCAAGACAGAAAGAAAGGAACAGAGAAGAAAACAATAGCAAATCAACGAGAATTTCATTGCCAGAAACTCTAAGGTCCAATCTTAATACTCTTTCCCCGAGTTCGCTTCATTTTTCTTTCCATTCTGACCGTCATTACACGATTTGATTCAGTTAAGGGAGGGTCTTTAAGAATCATGGAGTAACTGAGATTGTTGTTTGTACCTCCTTCGATTTCTAAATATCCTTCTTAAGCTGAATAAAGTCATTTAATGATAGTCATATTAAAAACACACACACACACACCCAAAGAAAGGCGTTATCATACCACCAAAACAGATACCATCACAAATACCTCTTACTTTGTCTGATAACAAGGAAAACAAAACAAAAAGAAAACTACGAGCAAACCAATTATCAGCAACTCCAGTCCTATTTTAATACTCTTTCCCCCGTGTTCGCCTCGTTTTTATTTAATTCTTGAGTTGAGAAATATTGTCAAGTGTTATCCAATTAAACTGACAAAAGGCAATCATAACGCCAACATTCCCCCTACAAACGCCTCCTAGGCTGTCTGATAACAAAAGAAAAACAAAACAAAGGCAAGTAAACGAGAAATTAATTGGCAGAAACTCCAGTCCGATTATATACTCTTCTCCCGTGTTCGCCATATTTTTCTTTTATTATGGTTTCCATTGCATGATTCTATTCAGTTTAGGAAGAATCTATAAGAATCTCGGAGTAATTGAGTTTGTACTCCTTCAATTTGTAAGTATCCTTCATAAGCTGAATAAAGTCGTCTAATGATAGTCAGATTAAGAGAGAGAAAGAGAGAGTGAGAGAGAGACGGGGGTGGGGGGGGTGGGGGGTGGAGTGAGAGAGTGTGTGTGTGTGTTATGGTACGCCAAAACTCTTCCTACAAATATCTCTCACTCTGTCTGATAACAAGGAAAACAAAACAAAAAACAAGTAAACAAGAAATTCATTGTCAGAAACTCCAATCCGCTTAAATACTGTTTCTCCGGTGTTCGCTTCCCTTGTTTATATAGGGAGTTGGTTCGCTTTTCTGGTCCCCCTTCTTCCTCATGTTTAGTCCCATTAGTTTGGCGATTTTTAGACGTTTGGGGCCATTAGTTTGGTGATTTTAAGACCTTTCGCCCCATTTCTTTGTCAATATTAAGACTGTTCTTGTCATTTAGGTGTCGACTTTTTCCTGGCGGGCGATAGCGAGCCTGTAATTTAAGAGGAACCGGCCTTCGGCCAGGACATTTTTCTATCGAAAAATGTACAAATTTATCTTGAAGGAGGGTCTTGAGCTTTTTTTTATTTTTTTGTTTAAGCTTGATGGAGGTATAGTGAGGAAACTAAAACAATGATAAAAAATATATAATAATGAGGAAGTAAATACGTCTATCCCCCCTTAAATATTCTTTCTCCCGTGTTCGCTTCTGTTTTTCTTTTAATTGGCATCGGGATTTGTGAACTCAGACTCGGCGATTTGAAACCTTCTGAAAAACTTTGAGAAATGGAAAAATTAGTATGAAAGGAAAAAATAATGGAAACTCGCCCCGTTTCTTCCTTGGATTCTGAAGTTCTGAAGGCACATGGGAGAGAAAACACATAATAATGAAAACGTGTGTGAAAGTTACATTTGCTTTGGATTCACATTAGGATCATTTAAGTATACAGAGTATGTACGTTCTTTTCATCGTCGTTACCCCCCTGTTACTACATTCCTTGCCGCGGTTGGGGGGCTTCGGGGCCGGCAACTGGAGCTTGATGGGGGATGCTTTTTGCCTTCTCCCCTCGAGCTCTCGTTGTCGGCTTAACTAATTTTGTGTAGTTTTTATTTTCTCTTTCTATGTTTTTCCCCTTCTGTTCTTATTCTGTCCCTTTTGGTTTAATTTTGTGGACTTTTCCTTGTTGTTCAAATTATGTTGGGTTGGGTGAGTGAGCTGGTCTTTGCTGGGATTGGAGCTTTGACCCGGAACCAATTGTGGTGACAGTGGTGACATGTCGGCTCACCCGAGAGTTTTAGGACCTGTGGTTCGGTAACATGTCTAATGTTATGGTTCCTAGGCGGGACCGTCTCCGTAGTGCGGCTCCGGATCCAGAGGTGCCGTTCCTTGGAGGTGGCACTCTTGGCTTTCTGACCGGTAGCCCATAATTATGTAAAGACTGGAGATGTTTGCATCGTTTCATGCCCTCAGTCTCATCAAGTGGGTTATGCTTACACTTGAGCCTCTCTTTACATTTTAATGCCATCCCCTTCCGAGGGGTAATATAGGAAGCTCACACTTGGGAGTCTGTCCCCACTTGTGTTGTTGGTGAAGGTTTAGGGCTCCATGATTCGTAAGGGTTGGCTTACTGGTATCTCTCCCGACGTATCTTCTCTCCGCCTGGTCTGCTTAGTACACACCTGAACCAACATGGCTTGGTATTTATGGCTGGGGTAACTGATACTCCTCCCCTGGTTCCGACTTTGACACTGACTACGACCTCTGGCGCAACTTCTGACTTTTCCCTGGATCCTTCCCATCCTGTCGAGGGGCTTTCAGTAGCCTCCTCGGCTGCAATAGTAGGAGAGACTCATCCCTCTCCCAAGCCACCCTTACCTCCTTCATCTAGTTCTAATGGCCCTGTTACATTGGAGCCATATGTCCCTCCCAAATCCAAACCTTCTCGTCATCGTCGTCCTGCCCAGCCAACTTCTGTCCAACTATTTCAAACTATTTTTGGCTCCAGTGGCCTACATGTTTTAATATTAACCACTTCAGACTCATATGACGCAGAGGTTGCCAGATTAGCAATAAGAAATAGAGTTCTCTCACTCTTATAATTACCTCTCCAAAATTAATTTTCTGCCCACAGCTAACTCAAAGACAACTGCAGAGGTTGAAGTAACTAAACTAAAGGTTTCTAAATACCCCTGATGGTAACAAAGGCTTTAAAGTATCCCTAATCGGCTCAAAATCGCGTCATATGTCGGAGAGGTTTAATTATGACATAGGTGATGATCTTGAGCTTGACTCCATACTACGCCATGACATCGGTGATGTTGAAATCCGTACGAGTACGGATGGCTATCGCCTCCTTGAAGCTCGGACTGAGGCTGTCTCGTTCTCTTCAGGAGTGGTTGGTCGATCCACCGTCCCAAGTTTCCATCACAAAGCACAAGACTCTTAATAATTGTGTTGGGACAGTTGTTATCCCTCATGAGATCCGTATTGATACACCATTTGAGGACGCTGCATCTCGCATCCTGGAGAACATGGGACCGTCTGATATTCCAGCGCTGAAGGTTGAGACGTACATGTCTCGGCGCGGTTCCCAGCGTGATGGCCCTCTCCGTATCGCTAAACTGACTTTCGAGGGACGTGACTTGCCCCCTTTTGTTAGGATAGCGGGCCGACGGCTGGCTGTACGAAAACATGTCCCACGCCCTAGACAATGCCAGAGATGCTGGTGTTACGACCGGGGCTACGAATAAAACAAGAGCACTTAATGATTGGACTAGTAATAGGGCACTATGCAACAATGGTACGCTAGATCCAAACCCTCGAACTTATATGCCGTCGAACAAAAACACCTATACCCTCCAGAGTTAATCTGCGATAACGGGGTATCCTTAACTGGGCATAAAATTATGTACTCTACTTCAGGCTAACCCACACTGGTATAGCCTGATAACAAACAAGATGTAAGTTACGTTAAAATGCATAAAAGGGAAGCTATGGAAAGATCAATTAAATCACTGCAAGATTTAATACAATAAAAAGATGCTTCAATACAGTTACTCTAAACAACAATAAACTCTTCACTCCTATCTGAAAGAAAGTGAAGTATAGTCCTACAGCATAGACCTGGAAACTTCTGAAGAAAGTCTGATGCTCATAAGATGCTCGTATCTTAAATTATATAAAGGCAGGAGGCAGGACACCACACGTGTAGACTGAATACACTAAAAGGTAAGACATATAATGTTAACTGACACGGGAATACTATAAATGCGCAACGGCAGTAATGCTCGACACTAAAAGAAGTACTTCCTCATCAACGAAACAGTCTGCTATGGTTGTGCAACTCAACAACAACCTAGACTAATAAATACTGTGAATAATAATGCATACATAACAAAATGAGCTTAAGTCCTAACTAGTGTCTGCTCGGTGAATAAAGTCTAGCTGGGATATCAAGGTTAGGAAACTGTGGCTGAGCAAGACAGACTCATAGCCTAGCGTTGTCCTTAAGGCGGTATGATTAAAGTTACGTTAATGACGGGGATGCTCTCTTGGTAGATCCAGATCTCAAGTATCTGGTTCTACCCTGGCGATCCCTCTAAAGTCAAGCAAAGAGGCACCACTGTGTTATAAGGTAGTAGGCTAATGCCCTCTTACAACACGATGCTGCACTCGCAAAACACACAACCAAAAAGACAACCTAGGCTACCACAGAAACCGTCAAAGTCGTGTAGGTATAAGCAAACCGTACACACATCGGTGACAACGACAACAGAAACCTCATCCCAGTCTAGCATTAAATAACCCAGCAGAGCACTAATGATAATGAGGGTGACACACACAAAGAGTCATCAAACCTCCATAAACTAAGGACACTGAGGGAGACACACACAGAGTCATCAAACCTCCATAGACTAAGAACCCTTATAGCCTATTCTAATAAATGGAAATATATATGAGAGCGACGCACGCAATACGATGGGCCGATATGAAATCGTGTACAGAACCCAAAGGGAGTGCTGTGATGTTAAAAGATTAGAGGAATGAAAGAAAGGAAGTTGAGTGAGAGAGACAGTATCAGAATGGTGGAGATATGGGGGACAGTTGTAAAAAGGATGTTAGTCGTGGGCGTCCCAAGCCTGCTCTGAGGAGGGTAGCTCCTCGGGACCGCAGGAGCCCACAAAGGCACGATGGTCGGCCAATCATGGGCCGATACGTCACAAGGCAGCAGGCCCCTAGAACGCACCATGAACCAGCAGCCAATCAAAGGCGAGAGAAAGCCTGCGCGGGCGGGAAAACTCATCCGGGAGGAGGAGGGAGGAGGGAGGCAACACTCACTACCCCCTCGCTGCCCGCTCTCTCTCTCTCTCAACTTCACACTACAATGCATCTTATATTCTACTAATGATATAAAATCCTTCCCGTTGTCACAGACGAAAATAAAGACCACCACTGGACTCTCTGTAACAATGCAAGTACTATGAAAGAAAGAACAACATTCTCTGATAACTGTAGCCCATTTCACTGCCCTGGCGAGCGCTAGTGGCTAACGAGAGGCGATTCTGCCAACGCTGGTAGGCGTCACACTGGAAGTTTGGTCACCCGGCCAAGTATTGCCAAGAGAACCCAAAATTATGCCCCCTGTGTGGAAGTTCAGCCCAGCTTCGGGAGGCTTGCAATGCAACCTTCCGTACCTGCCTCAACTGCGGTGATCCCCATGCTGTCTTTTCCAACACTTACCCTAATTTTCATTATCATAGTGTTATCCTTGATTTGAAACTGAGTCAGGGCTTCTCTCACAGAGCGGCCATCTCCCATTTGAAGGAACAGGGTCTGTTGCCTTCCTTGAAGTATGCTAGGGTGGCTAGGTCTGGTTTGCAACTTACTCTCACGCATCCTCCACTTTCAGTTACTCGCTCTATTCCAACCAATCGCTTTTCGCCACTCCGGAACCTACTGCCAGATATGAATCCTCCTCCTGAGGTAGCAGGGGAGCATGTTCAGTGTCCTCCTTCCACCTCTACTACTGCTTTGACTTCCTCATCTAATGTGACTACTAGGAGTAATTCCAGTGTTCATCTGGCCCAAACTGCTGTGTCTTCCGTGTGTAGTAAGGACAAATCCCCTCCCTTGGATCCTGCAACTAAGAAGAGGAAAGGTTCTGACTCTCCTCCTACGGATAGATCTGCCTTATCTCCCAAGCATGTGCGGAGTCAGGATAGGAGGAGACCTCACCTTCTGACATCTCCGCAGGTCTCATCAGCTCCTCTGACTCCTTCCCATGATGATGTAGAGGCCCAACTTGCAGTCATCGATGGTCCACTAATGGAATTAGATATCTCCACGCCTCCTGCTGAACATGTTTCCCAGTGTGGCTGTGATAAATGCTTCATAGACTATATTATTGGCCCTGCTATTAATGATAATGTGCATGACTTACGTGTAAAGGTTGACCACTTTATTGCCTCTTGCCACCTTCCTTCTGACTTTGCAGGACCTCATGATGCCCATTGTATGTGTTAATTGTATAGGTGACCTGGCAGTTCAACCAACAGAATTAGTGGAAAGGATTCAACGCAAGATTTCTTCTCCTCCTGAACAATTGCCTGTGCTCCAGGTCCCGCCTTCCCAGTGTGTGATACACGACGGTACTGGGGACGTGCCTGGACGTCCTCCCCCTCACCCTCTGCCTGTACCTCTCCCCGATGTTGCCCGTATTCAGCGGGTCCCAAATCACAGTAATTTAAAATCAGTGATTACTCATGCACCATCATAGTATACTTCAGTGGAACATGAATGGTTTCGCCACTAGGCGTCGCCTTGGCGAAATTCAACGTTTACTTCACTTGCATACTCCTCTGTGTGTCTGCCTCCAGCATGTAGGTCGTATCCTGGACTTGATAGGTGCTTATTATGTTGCAGCAGAGTCACCTGTGCGTGATGGTCATCTTCGGACGGCCATCCTTTCACATCGCTCTTGTGCTTTTAATACCAAGTGTTCCTAAATGTCAACACATTTCACCATACAATCTACATCATAGCTGAGTAATCAAGAGATGGACATGACAATTTACCATCAGCTGGAAAGAAAACCGAGTATAGATATAAAGGAATACACACCTATTCTCCTTTACATATATCGATACATTCAGATATATTATACAGTCCTCTATCTCCCCCCCCCCCCCCCCACCCAGCCCTAACTCCTTGTTCCTTCTTTCCATACAATACTAAAGCAAAACAGACCGATGGCTAGATAGATAGACATTGGATAGAGGAAGGTATACATAAATAAATACATATACAATAAATAGGCATACTGATTTATGCACACACACCCACCCACAAAACACACCCACACACTATATACTATATATATATATATATATATATATATATATATATATATACTGTATATACATTTCTCATAACACATTCACATACACACTAAACCTCTTGGGCCTTTTCTCCAATCCCCACCTTTCAGAACCTTCTATTTGTCCAGATTTTTTAATAATAGGAACAAACATTGGTGAGTACCCTATCGATACACTGGAATATTTAAAGGGTATAAACAATGGTATAACAATAATAGGAGCTATTGCTAGTGAGGTACCATTTATGAAAGGTTTATTACTACCACAATACATATTATTATGGACACATTGATTACCTACTTCATACATTTCCTTTCACAATACGGTTATACACATTGCAAAAGGTGTGTGTGTGTGTGTGTGTGTGAGAGAGAGAGAGTGTGTGTATGTGTGTGTGTATGCGCGCGTGTATGTGTGAACGTGTGTGTGTGTGTTTTTTTGTTTTTAGTCAATAATATGATATACATGTTTCCCCATGTACCCGTATATCTCAACCTGTGAATCTCAACCCCTGCCACACCAATCAGGGCCAACCATACCAGTGCCAAATTAATCTCAACCCCTGCCACACCAATCAGGGCCAACCATACCAGTGCCAAATGAATCTCAACCCCTGCCACACCAATCAGGGCCAATACCAGTGCCAAATAATCTCAACCCCTGCCACACCAATCAGGGCCAACCATACCAGTGCCAAATGAATCTCAACCCCTGCCACACCAATCAGGGCCAACCATACCAGTGCCAAATGAATCTCAACCCCTGCCACACCAATCAGGGCCAACCATACCAGTGCCAAATGAATCTCAACCCTGCCACACCAATCAGGGCCAACCATACCAGTGCCAAATGAATCTCAACCCCTGCCACACCAATCAGGGCCAACCATACCAGTGCCAAATGAATCTCAACCCCTGCCACACCAATCAGGGCCAACCATACCAGTGCCAAATGAATCTCAACCCCTGCCACACCAATCAGGGCCAACCATACCAGTGCCAAATGAATCTCAACCCCTGCCACACCAATCAGGGCCAACCATACCAGTGCCAAATGAATCTCAACCCCTGCCACACCAATCAGGGCCAACCATACCAGTGCCAAATGAATCTCAACCCCTGCCACACCAATCAGGGCCAACCATACCAGTGCCAAATGAATCTCAACCCCTGCCACACCAATCAGGGCCAACCATACCAGTGCCAAATGAATCTCAACCCCTGCCACACCAATCAGGGCCAACCATACCAGTGCCAAATGATAAACTTAACCTAACATAAGGGGAAAGGGGTCGGCTTTCTGGTCCCCCTTCTCCCTCATGTTTAGTCCCATTAGTGTTCATAATGTTAAGACGTTCGGTCCATTAGTTTGGCGATTTTAAGACCTTTCGCTCCATTTTGTTGTCAATATTAAGACCTTTCGTGCCATTTAGGTGTCGATTTTTCCTGGCGAGCGATAGCGAGCCTGTAATTTTAAAAGGAACCGGCCTTTGACCGGAACATTTGTCTACAGAAAAATTTACAAATTTATCATGAAAGAGGGTCTAGGCTCTAGGCCCTCTAGGGGATGGCTTTTTAAATCTTGATGGAGGTCTATCGAGGAAACTGAAAAATAAATAAATAAATATATACATAGACCAAAAAACAAGCACTACCCCCTTAACCTAACCTAACCTAACACTATTGGTTGAGGTGGCACTGGTTGAGAGCTACAGGATTCGAACTCAGAACCTCAGAATCTGAAGGTATATTGATTATTTAATGGTAGCAAACAGGATAAATATGTAAGAGCATTCGTTTAAGGGGGGATGGGCGTTTTTATTTGCTAATTTATACATCTTTTTATCATGTATTTCGTTTCCTCCCCAGACCTCCATTAAGCTTCAAAATACACCCCCAAGACCCTCCTTCAAGATCAATTTGTAAAATTTTCGATAGAAAAATGTAGAGAGAGGTAGACTCTAACCACCTATACATCTATCCGACATCTACCTTCCCATCCCCCTCTCATTGTTTCCTTTATTTGACAACTTGTGTGTGTGTGTGTGTGTGTGTGTGTGTGTGTGTTGTGTGTGTATTGTTCATGTGTGTGTGTGTTATTTGGCATGAGAGTTTTAGTTTCGTTGGAACCGCGTTTTCTGAGAGTAACTCTATTAAGTCTATCCAATCCAACATGGGTTTGACAATGTGGAATATAACAATCCAACATGGGTTTGACAATGTGGAATATAACAATATGTTTTGCCTCCATTTGAATATAGCTCGCAAATATGTGGATTTATATTTCACATGCAGTATTTGAATATAGCTCGCAAATATGTGGATTTATATTTCACATGCAGTATTTGAATATAGCTCGCAAATATGTGGATGTATTTCACATGCAGTATTTGAATATAGCTCGCAAATATGTGGATTTATATTTCACATGCAGTATTTGAATATAGCTCGCAAATATGTGGATGTATATTTCACATGCAGTATTTGAATATAGCTCGCAAATATGTGGATTTATATTTCACATGCAGTATTTGAATATAGCTCGCAAATATGTGGATGTATTTCACATGCAGTATTTGAATATAGCTCGCAAATATGTGGATTTATATTTCACATGCAGTATTTGAATATAGCTCGCAAATATGTGGATTTATATTTCACATGCAGTATTTGAATATAGCTCGCAAATATGTGGATGTATATTTCACATGCAGTATTTGAATATAGCTCGCAAATATGTGGATTTATATTTCACATGCAGTATTTGAATATAGCTCGCAAATATGTGGATTTATACTTCACATGCAGTATTTGAATATAGCTCGCAAATATGTGGATTTATATTTCACATGCAGTATTTGAATATAGCTCGCAAATATGTGGATGTATATTTCACATGCAGTATTTGAATATAGCTCGCAAATATGTGGATTTATATTTCACATGCAGTATTTGAATATAGCTCGCAAATATGTGGATTTATATTTCACATGCAGTATTTGAATATAGCTCGCAAATATGTGGATTTATATTTCACATGCAGTATTTGATCTATTCGACTCGAATGGTAGAAACATTTTTAAGAGTTTTTTTCTATGTGTATGAAGGAGACAAAAGGCAAAGCTGCTTGTGACGAGCGTCTCCCCAAATGTTGGAAGAGTGACAGACAAAATGATGTATTGGAAAGAAGTGTGGTGTGCTTGTTTAGTGTAGTGAAATGAATAGAAGAAGGTGGTGTTTGTGAGAGCTAGCTGGATAGATAGATAGTATTATAATTAATGTCTTTGTATTACTCTGTACATCAATTATTAGTATGTACGTACGTACAAAGAATAGACTCCCCCCCCCCCATATTTCTCTCTCTCTCTCTACCCTCTCTCTCTTTTCTACCATTCGAGTAGAATAGATCAAATACTGCATGTGAAATATAAATCCACATATTTGCGAGCTATATTCAAATGGAGGCAAAACATATTGTTATATTCCACATTGTCAAACCCATGTTGGATTGTTATATTCCACATTGTCAAGCCCATGTTGGATTGTTATATTCCACATTGTCAAACCCATGTTGGATTGTTATATTCCACATTGTCAAACCCATGTTGGATTGTTATATTCCACATTGTCAAACCCATGTTGGATTGTTATATTCCACATTGTCAAACCCATGTTGGATTGTTATATTCCACATTGTCAAACCCATGTTGGATTGTTATATTCCACATTGTCAAACTCATGTTGGATTGTTATATTCCACATTGTCAAACCCATGTTGGATTGGATAGACTTAATAGAGTTACTCTCAGAAAACGCGGTTCCAACGAAACTAAAACTCTCATGCCGAATAACACACACACACATGAACAATACACACACAACACACACACACACACACACAAGTTGTCAAATAAAGGAAACAATGAGAGGGGGATGGGAAGGTAGATGTCGGATAGATGTATAGGTGGTTAGAGTCTACCTCTCTCTACATTTTTCTATCGAAAATTTTACAAATTGATCTTGAAGGAGGGTCTTGGGGGTGTATTTTGAAGCTTAATGGAGGTCTGGGGAGGAAACGAAATACATGATAAAAAGATGTATAAATTAGCAAATAAAAACGCCCATCCCCCTTAAACGAATGCTCTTACATATTTATCGTGTTTGCTACCATTAAATAATCAATATACCTTCAGATTCTGAGGTTCTGAGTTCGAATCCTGTAGCTCTCAACCAGTGCCACCTCAACCAATAGTGTTAGGTTAGGTTAGGTTAAGGGGGTAGTGCTTGTTTTTTGGTGTATGTATATATTTATTTATTTATTTTTCAGTTTCCTCGATAGACCTCCATCAAGCTTTAAAAAACCATCCCCTAGACCCTCTTTCAAGATAAATTTGTAAATTTTTCTGTAGACAAATGTTCCGGTCAAAGGCCGGTTCCTTTTAAAATTACAGGCTCGCTATCGCTCGCCAGGAAAAAATCGACACCTAAATGGCACGAAAGGTCTTGATATTGACAACAAAATGGAGCGAAAGGTCTTAAAATCGCCAAACTAATGGACCGAACGTCTTAACATTATGAACACTAATGGGACTAAACATGAGGGAGAAGGGGGACCAGAAAGCCGACCAATTTCCCCTTATGTTAGGTTAAGTTTATCATTTGGCACTGGTATGGTTGGCCCTGATTGGTGTGGCAGGGGTTGAGATTCATTTGGCACTGGTATGGTTGGCCCTGATTGGTGTGGCAGGGTTTGAGATTAATTTGGCACTGGTATGGTTGGCCCTGATTGGTGTGGCAGGGGTTGAGATTCATTTGGCACTGGTATGGTTGGCCCTGATTGGTGTGGCAGGGGTTGAGATTCATTTGGCACTGGTATGGTTGGCCCTGATTGGTGTGGCAGGGGTTGAGATTCATTTGGCACTGGTATGGTTGGCCCTGATTGGTGTGGCAGGGGTTGAGATTCATTGGCACTGGTATGGTTGGCCCTGATTGGTGTGGCAGGGGTTGAGATTCATTTGGCACTGGTATGGTTGGCCCTGATTGGTGTGGCAGGGGTTGAGATTCATTTGGCACTGGTATGGTTGGCCCTGATTGGTGTGGCAGGGGTTGAGATTAATTTGGCACTGGTATGGTTGGCCCTGATTGGTGTGGCAGGGGTTGAGATTCATTTGGCACTGGTATGGTTGGCCCTGATTGGTGTGGCAGGGGTTGAGATTCACAGGTTGAGATATACGGGCACATAGGGAAACATGTATATCATATTATTGACTAAAAACAAAAACAAACACACACACACGTTCACACATACACGCGCGCATACACACACACATACACACACTCTCTCTCTCTCTCACACACACACACACACCTTTTGCAATGTGTATAACCGTATTGTGAAAGGAAATGTATGAAGTAGGTAATCAATGTGTCCATAATAATATGTATTGTGGTAGTAATAAACCTTTCATAAATGGTACCTCACTAGCAATAGCTCCTATTATTGTTATACCATTGTTTATACCCTTTAAATATTCCAGTGTATCGATAGGGTACTCACCAATGTTTGTTCCTATTATTAACAAAATCTGGACAAATAGAAGGTTCTGAAAGGTGGGGATTGGAGAAAAGGCCCAAGAGGTTTAGTGTGTATGTGAATGTGTTATGAGAAATGTATATACAGTATATATATATATATATATATATATATATATATATATATATATATAGTATATATATATATATATATGTATATATATATATATATATATATATATATATATATATATATATATGTATATATATATATATATATATATATATATATATATATATATATATATATATATATATATATATATATATATATATATATATATATACAGTATATAGTGTGTGGGTGGGTGGGTGTACATAAATCAGTATGCCTATTTAATGTATATGTATTTATTTATGTATACCTTCCTCTATCCAATGTCTATCTATCTAGCCATCGGTCTGTTTTGCTTTAGTATTGTATGGAAAGAAGGAACAAGGAGGTAGGGCGGGGTGGGGGTGGGGGAGAGAGAGAGATAGAGGACTGTATAATATATCTGAATGTATCGATATATGTAAAGGAGAATAGGTGTGTATCCCTTTATATCTATACTCTGTTTTCTTTCCAGCTGATGGTAAATTGTCATGTCCATCTCTTGATTACTCAGCTATGATGTAGATTGTATGGTGAAATATTTTGATATTTAGGAACACTTGGAATTAAGCTTGCTCCCTAAACATCCATCTTGCTTAAAAATACTCCCAATATACCCCTTCGAGATAAATGTGTACGGCCAAAGGCCGATTCCTCCTAAGTTATAGGCTCGCTATCGCTCGCCAGGAAAATTTCGACACCTAAATGGCACGAAAGGTCTTAAAATTGACAGAAATGGAACGAAACATCGTAAAATCGCCAAACTAATGGGCGAATGTCTTAACATCTCAAAAAAAAAATGGGGTTAAGCATAAGGGAGATAGGAGTCCAGAAAAAGACCCTCTTAAATCAAAATCTCCCCTTATTATGACGCAGAGTGATTCCCTTGTTCCATTAAGGGGGTAGGGCTTGTTTGTTGGTCTATAAACTGTTTTATTATTATGTTTTTCTCTCGATAGACTTCCATCAAGCTAAACAAAAAATACACCCCTAGACCCCCTTTCAAGATATATTTATACATGTTTCGTTTTGGTTCGGCCGGTTCCTTTTAAAATTACAATTATCGGTCACTAGGAAAAAATGGACACCTAAATGGCATGAAAGGTCTTAATATTGATAAAGAAATAGGGTTACAAATTTCAAAATCGACAAACTAACGGAACGAACGTCTTAACATTTCAAAACTAGTACGGGGTATGCTAAACATGAGGGAGAAGTACAGTATATGTATATAGCAGTATTTGTATATAGCTATCCGTATTGATCTATTCATCTTACTAAACTTATCTATAATATGTAAAGTTAAGCTATATTGTAGGCATTGATGATCATAACACTCTTATTAGGCCACCTTGAATAGCAACCTTAATATTGCAGATGTGTTCCCTGATTGGGGGGTTATATATAGCTTGTTATTGGTTAGGTTAGGTCACTTACACACACACATACACACATACATACACACACGCACATACATAAATACATACACACACTTACACATTCTCGCATACACACACACACACAAACAGAGAGAGAGAGAGAGGTTACAAAGGATGAGTACCACTACGTATGATTCATAATTTAGTCAGTAAATCTGGTTAGTAGCCAATTAAACCCAAACATCTAACCCCTTTCTTACCGGCAACGTCTTGTTAATTTTATCCTAGCTATATTTAGACGCTTTTTATCAGTTTAAGAAGGATCTGTGGTTGTAAATATGGTTAAGTGAGAGTTCGAAGCATGTTAATTGCAAGAGGCCATATTTATAATGAATAACATCGTCTAATAGTAGCCAGAATAAAATTAAAATGACGACACCGGTATGGAATGGGTTAAGTTAAATAATATCATTATTGTGAGGAGGAATGCAATCAAATTAACATGAAGTTCAGTTATTTAATGATATGTCTATATATTTATGTATTTATGTATTTATCTATTTAGAAAGAGCAAGAATGAGTGTGTGTGTGTGTGTGTGTGTGTGTATGAAGTTGAGACAGTAGAATTAATATCTCCAAATGAACTAACAATAAAGCACAAACTTTACAAAGCCAACCTGTTTCCATTATTAAATTACTCTGCACTGTTATATCAAGGACGATTTTCACTAGGTTGTTTTATGAGTTGATTGTATATTGAATTATTGTGTAAATGTGTGTTTGTGTGAGAGAGAGAAAGAGAGAGAGAATAAGAAGAATAAAAAGAAGAAAGGAGAGAGAGAGATCCTTCAATGATATTTTAGTTTGCCTGCTGGACAAAAAAAATAAAAAAATAAATAATAATAATAATAATAATAATAATAATAATAATAAATATAAACTCCTCCCCCCCCCCCCCACACACTCCCCCGTCCCCCTTCAAGGTCAATAATTATGTACATTTTTTGGTGGGAAATTGTCACGGCTGAAGGTCGTTTTTTTTATAAATGGCAAACTCACTATCGTTCGCCCAGAAAATATGGACACCTGAATTGGCGGAAGTGTCCTATATATAATTACCAAATATAAATCAAGTCACACCAACAGACCAATTCCACTCGTATTAGATGCAGGTGAAAACAAGCATATTCTGGTTAATATGACTAATATTCTCCCTATTATCCGCCTCCCCCACCGGTCATGACTGACACTTATGGCGTCCAAGGAGCTAGCGTCTGTTAGTGACCTGGAGAAGCTATCTGCGAAACGTTGTCAATAAAGTGCTCTTCCTCATATGGTGTGTATATTCATCCTGTCAACTTTGCTAAGTTATTTCAACATGACTAATAGTAACGTATTTATTGTGATCTTAGAGATAAGGCTATACAGTTTATTCCGTGCTTACGAGACTATGATACAAGAACCGCCTGAGAGTTCTGGGTCTCATTTGGAAACTTCGAACAGGGTGTCAAACTGGAGCAATTTTGTTTGAAGACCTGAAGGAATATGAAGGGGGGATGGGCGTGTATATATATATACATATCATATATATATATATATATATATATATATATATATATATATATATATATATATATATATATATATATATATATATATATATATTATCATTTTGTTTAATTCCTTCCTTAGACCTTTCTCAAGCTTAAACAAAAACACCCCCCTGGGCCCTCTTTCAAGATATAGGCGAAATGTACATTATTCGACAGACAAATTTCCCGGCCAAAGGCCGATTCCTCTTATATTACAGGCTCGCTATCGCTCGCCAGGAGGAATTCGACACTAAGTCTTAGTATTGAAAACAAATGGGGTGAAAGGTCTTGAAATCGCCATACTAATGGGCCTAATGTTATATTATCTGAAAACTAATGGGACTAAACCTAAGGGAGAAGGGTGCCCAGAAAAACTACCTTTCTCCCCTTGATATGATATAGCATTGTTTTGACCATGTTATCACTTACAGACATAATTTTACCTATAAACCATAATTTTACCTATAAACCATAATTTTACCTATAAACCATAATTTTACCTATAAACCATAATTTTACCTATAAACCATAATTTTACCTATAAACCATAATTTTACCTATAAACCATAATTTTACCTATAAACCATAATTTTACCTATAAACCATAATTTTACCTATAAACCATAATTTTACCTATAAACCATAATTTTACCTATAAACCATAATTTTACCTATAAACCATAATTTTGCTTATAAACCATAATTTTACCTATAAACCATAATTTTACCTATAAACCATAATTTTACCTATAAACCATAATTTTACCTATAAACCATAATTTTACCTATAAACCATAATTTTACCTATAAACCATAATTTTACCTATAAACCATAATTTTACCTATAAACCATAATTTTGCTTATAAACCATAATTTTACCTATAAACCATAATTTTACCTATAAACCATAATTTTACCTATAAACCATAATTTTACCTATAAACCATAATTTTACCTATAAACCATAATTTTACCTATAAACCATAATTTTACCTATAAACCATAATTTTGCTTATAAACCATAATTTTACCTATAAACCATAATTTTACCTATAAACCATAATTTTACCTATAAACCATAATTTTACCTATAAACCATAATTTTACCTATAAACCATAATTTTACCTATAAACCATAATTTTATCTTTACAGATACAATAATATAGACTCAAAATGATTCGACTCGACTTTCGATTGACACCCTGAATACGTAAACTCTGAAGCCAAGAAAGTAAATGGTTTTGATAATGCATATTGTTATAACATTTGATTATAACAGTTCATTCCTGAGCTGATTACAATGATTTGTTGATAACTAGTATTGTACAGTCGTAATACTAAAGGAATGTGAATTTTGTATAAACATTGCAGAGTTAAAGAGTCCCAATCATAATTTAATAACTATTTTGATTAAAACAAAATATATATATATATATATATATATATATATATATATAATTAGCCTATAAATACTGTATATATACTGTATATATAATATATATATATATATACCGGTACTGTATATATATATATATATACCGGTACTGTGTATATATATATATATATATATATACCCAGTATATACATATATATTGGGGTAGAGAAAACCTTGTTGCATTTAATGCTTCCAAAACCCAATTTATCAATCTTACTACCCGTCAGGAACCTCCAGAGGACTATCCCTTATTCTTCAACAATACAAAAATCAACCCTTCATCTTCCCTCAATGTTCCCGGTGTCTTTTTTTTTTTTTTTTTTTTTTTTTTTTTTTTTCTATATTCCAACTACTCCCTCTCGGGCATAGGCTGATAGCCTTCACACTCTATCGCTGAACTCGGTGAGGCCCGTGAGGTCTTGTTCCAGTCTAGGGAGTGAGACATGCGAAGCACCTATTCACTGCTCGAACCCAACTCCATCTCTGAAGCTGCTTCGCCTCTGCGCTTCACAGTCTCACTCCCCAGGCTCGGACCCTCACTCTCAGACCGCCACCTATTGAGCAATTAACTCACTAGGCATTGCCCCCCTGTAACATATTTTGAATATGGGAATATTCATACAGTGCTATTTAATCAGGGAACAATGAGGGTATTTTGTTTTGGCATTTCGGTGTGCTGTGGTAATGCACTGAAACTAAGTATAGCACAAATTCCATCCCAATAATATCTTCCCATTGACATATTGGGATTCGAAACCGGGTCCATTGGATTACCAGTCCAGTGGCAAGACCACTCTGCTACACCCTCTTGCTCTTTACAGCGGCACAGTGCGTCCTTATATTGAGTATTGTTCACATGTGTGGGGAGGGTCCTCTCACACCGCACTCCTAGATTAAGTAGTGACGAAAGACTTTCGTATCATTAACTCCCGTCCACTCACCAACTCTCTGCAATCTCTCTCTCTTCGCCGCAATGTTGCATCTCTCTCGCTATTCTATCGTTACTACAATAATCAGTGTTCCTCGGAGCTTTCCCAGTGTATACCACCTCCTCTACGTACGGTATGTAGTACCCGCCTTGCAACACAATCCCACCCCTACTCTGTGCAACTCTCCAACCCAAGAGTGAAATGTTATTCTCAGACTTCTTCTATTCAACTGCTGAGCTCTGGAACTCTCTCCCAGAATCAGTCTTTCCCTCTTCCTATGATTTAAGTTGCTTCAAACTCCGTGTGTCCAGGCATTTTAGCTCGAACGTCCCTTGATTTCGGCCCTATCACTCCTTGAAATCTGGGGAGGCACTCGCTGCAGGCAATTATGCCTTTTGTCTCCCTCATTCACATAGGAAAAAAAAATATATATATATATATATATATCTATATATATACAGTATATACTGTATATATACATATAATTATATATACCTGTATATATATATATATATATATATATACTTTATATACTGTATATATTAAAAATGGTTATTCAAAGGTTAGGATTTTTACTGTATATTTATTTGTATTCTTTCTTCATGACTCCTGACTTGAATATCATTAGAATGTATATGTCCATGTATGTGTGTATATATGTATGTAAGTATATATGTATGTATGTAGGCCTATGTATGTATGTATGTATGTGTGTATGTGTGTATGTACTCAGGTACATACCTGATAGCTGGGAGTGACCGACTCGAGACAGAGTATGTAGTTAATATTACAAAATAATCGGGTTTCTAAGAGTTTGTAGTTAAATAAATGCTATAAATGACAAAACAAGTATTGGTATTCAATAATTAATGTGGGTCTAAGATATATGAAGAATAAGTGTGATGACTCTCGTGTCTTAACCATTATTATTAGCTCAGGTTCTTCTTAACCCCTTAATGGTGACGTCTTTGTTATTTTATTTCAGCTACATTTTGATTATTTTATGAAACTTAGTAAGGATAAATGGTAGCTAAAGGTATCAAATGAGATGGTTTGTAGCCTTTTAATTATTAGTCGTAATTTTTAATCTTAATAAAATTGTATAATAGTTACCGGAAAATAATGGAAAAGACGTCGCCGGTACAGAAGGGGTTAAACTGCTCAACATCGTCATAGTACAGCTAGATTATAAGTAAAACGACGTTACTGGTACAGAAGAGATTGATTTTAGGGCTAATTGGCCAGTTCTGACGCAGTTGTCAAAATAGTACGCAACCCCTGCACTACCGGTGACGCCTTGTTTATTTGATTATAGCTGTTGTTAGTCGATTTTATTCGGCTTAGGATGGTAGTGTGGCAATTATGAGGCTCCAGACTATCGGAATTAACCCCTTTTACTACCGCAGATCCTTCTTAAGCTGCCTAAAATCGTCTAAATTAAGCTGATAAGAAACATGATACATCCCCGGTAGTGAAAGGGTGAAAGTAAAACAACTACACAACGACGCATTTTGCACTTTCTTCGGGTTATCATTAGACGATTTTAGGCGATTTGGGAAAGATCTCTAGAAAGCAAAGTGGTAACAACTATATTCATTAAGGGGAGGCACTTGCTTGTTCGGGACCTCCTTCTCCCTCATGTTAATCCCTATTAGTTTTGAGATTTTAAGACGTTAGCCCAATTAGTTTGGCGTTTTTCAGAACTTTTGTCCCATTTATTTGCCAATATTAAGACCTTTCGTGCCATTTAGGTGTCATTTGTTTCCTGGCGAGCGATAGCGAGCCTGTATTTTAAGGGGAATCGGCCTTCGGCCCGGACATTTTTCTACCGAAAAATGTACAAATATATATCGAAGGGGGGGGGTTGGGTTTTTTGTTTTGTTTTAAGCTTGATAGAGATTTAGAGAGCAAACTAAACCATTGAGCCGAACCAGTAATTCGTGCTGCACAATACCGTCTGGGTCCCCTTAAATCCCACAAGGTCTACCTAAACTGAACACAATCGTTTAATGATAGCTAGCATAAATCGTTTAATGATAGCTAGCATAAATCGTTTAATGATAGCTAGCATAAATCGTTTAATGATAGCCAGCATAAATCGTCTAATGATAGCCAGCATAAATCGTCTAATGATAGCCAGCATAAATCGTCTAATGATAGCCAGCATAAATCGTCTAATGATAGGTAGCATAAATCGTTTAATAATAGCTAGCATAAATTGGCAAAACGTGTCCTAATCCTCAAGTGGTTTAGTAGTTAGCATAAAAGTTTAATATAGCTAGCATTAAATCGTTTAGGACAGGCTTATTCAGCTTAGGACGTTATATTTTTAAGCAAGCTATCCTTCTATTCATAATTATAGCAACAAAGTAATGATAGCCAGAAAAGTTTATGATAGCTAGGTTCAATTGGCAAAGGTACTTCCTAACATAGGTATAGTATTTAGAATTATTAACTATGTATAACATGTAGTTCCTTATGTATTTGATTCAAGCTAATTTTATACTTTATGAAGCTAGGAGGATATGGTTATGTAGAGGAGGTATTTGTTTTTGAGATAGGTTTAGCCTTTTATATGAAGCTTAAGGAAGGATATATGGTAAGAGAGGAGATAGGTTTAGCTAAGAGATTTTGAGATAGGTTATAGCCTTTTATGAAGCTTAGGAAGGAAGAGGATTGTAGATTTTATGAAGCTTAGGAAGGATATATGGTAGCTAAGAGGATTGTTTGAGATAGGTTATAGCCTTTTATGAAGCTTAGGAAGGATATATGGAAGCTAAGAGGATTGTTTGAGATAGGTTATAGCCTTTTATGAAGCTTAGGAAGGATGTATGGTAGCTAAGAGGATTGTTTGAGATAGGTTATAGCCTTTTATGAAGCTTAGGAAGGATATATGGAAGCTAAGAGGATTGTTTGAGATAGGTTATAGCCTTTTATGAAGCTTAGGAAGGATATATGGTAGCTAAGAGGATTGTTTGAGATAGGTTATAGCCTTTTATGAAGCTTAGGAAGGATATATGGAAGCTAAGAGGATTGTTTGAGATAGGTTATAGCCTTTTATGAAGCTTAGGAAGGATGTATGGTAGCTAAGAGGATTGTTTGAGATAGGTTATAGCCTTTTATGAAGCTTAGGAAGGATATATGGAAGCTAAGAGGATTGTTTGAGATAGGTTATAGCCTTTTATGAAGCTTAGGAAGGATATATGGTAGCTAAGAGGATTGTTTGAGATAGGTTATAGCCTTTTATGAAGCTTAGGAAGGATATATGGAAGCTAAGAGGATTGTTTGAGATAGGTTATAGCCTTTTATGAAGCTTAGGAAGGATGTATGGTAGCTAAGAGGATTGTTTGAGATAGGTTATAGCCTTTTATGAAGCTTAGGAAGGATATATGGTAGCTAAGAGGATTGTTTGAGATAGGTTGTAGTCTTTTATGAAGCTTAGGAAGGATATATGGTAGCTAAGAGGATTGTTTGAGATAGGTTGTAGCCTTTTATGAAGCTTAGGAAGGATATATGGAAGCTAAGAGGATTGTTTGAGATAGGTTATAGCCTTTTATGAAGCTTAGGAAGGATATATGGTAGCTAAGAGGATTGTTTGAGATAGGTTGTAGCCTTTTATGAAGCTTAGGAAGGATATATGGTAGCTAAGAGGATTGTTTGAGATAGGTTGTAGTCTTTTAAATGGTACAGATCCTTCCTAGGCTGAAAACAGTTGTCTAAATGTTGCCAGATTATAATAAAATGGTTGTCACTGGTACTGAACGGATTAAGGTTAGACCAAATATGGTTTAATTACCCCGTAAGGTTTATGACGCGTGTTGACTGTTTATTCTAGCTATCAGTAGACAATTGTATTCAGTTTAGGAAGGAGGTGTGGCAGTCAGAGATATGATTGAGATAGGTGTTATCCTTTGACTGATAGAGGGCCATCCGAAACTGAAGAACATCGTCCAATGATAGCCAAAATAAACTGTTAAAATGCGTCATGATCCTCACGGGGTAAATATGACGCCGGCGTATTCACGAGTTAACCTCTTCTGTACCGGGGACTGCATTTAACTTGATTGTAGCTACAGTTAGACCATTATAGTCAGTTTCAAAAGGGACTCCAGCATTTAACAGGCTTCAAACTATCTCACTTAACCATTTTTATTACCACAGATCCTTCTTAAACTGCACAAAATAACAGAATAGGTAGAATAAATAAACTTATAAAGACGTCGTCAGTACAGAAGGGGTTAAAACTGGCTGAGGTGAGAATCGTTCAGCAAGCCATGGAATTACCAGAGTTTAACCGTAGGATTGAGATAGATGTTAAGGGGGTCACCGTTTTTTGTTTTATCTTTCTCTCCTTTTCTCTCTTTCCTTGGCTTGTTTCCATTAGGCCCCATTCAGCCATCTGCATTAAGACGTTTATCTCCATCCAGGTGTCGATTTCTTCCTGGCGAGCGATAGCGATCCAGCATTGTATGGAGAAACCCGGTTTCGCCGGAAAACAAATCTATCGAAAAATGTACAAATTTAGCTTGCTGTCGAAGCATAAACAAATATATATATATACTGGCTCGCTACCGCTCGCCAGGAAAATATTGACACTTGGATGGGGATAAACGTCTTAAAACAGTAGGCTGAATGGGGCCGAATGGATACCAGCCAATGAGAGAGGGAGAGAAAGAGAAAAACGCGAGGTGAGCCCCCTTAACCTGCAAACTATATTATATGCGCCCTCCCCGCACTCCGTGTCTTTCATGTTTACCTTCATTATCTTTTAATCGCCTCGCTGAAATATCTGGCATAAATCAAAGGCCTAAATGGTTGGGAGGGGTGTGTGTGTGTGTGTGTGTGTGTGTCCCCCCCCCCCCTCCTGGAGACTGGCAGTGCTGACTTATCATTGTCTAATTGTCTTTTCATACGCGTAGAGAGAGAAGTGGATCGGCTTCCCCAACTTGGAGTCCAAAATGCCAATGTTTTCGCCAGGATTTTCTTTTACTTTCGCTAGCTCGTACGTTCGTTCACTCCTTTTCCTGCTTCGGTCGATACTTATCCGCCGTGTCCACGTAGCTGTTAAATGTGGCCGATTCTCCTTTGCTTGTTTAATGGTAAAATGGGAGATGCGACATTTCATGACCATAGTGAAGGCACAACGTCAGAATAGGGCGGAGCCTGTCCGGTGGGAGGCGGGACTTCACGTACTAGATGTACGAGCGGTTTTCCCCTTTCGTGGCGCTAAAAAGTAATAATAATAATATTTATTCAGTTAGCATTTTACAATGTTGGTACCACATAATATGTTACAAATATGACATGTACCAGCTTTGCATAATTCCAACTAGGGATAGCCAAATACGGCCGTTAGGCCTTATTGGGCACGAGTTGGATAAATATACGCCAATTTTTTTTTTTATTATCTATGTGCATATAAATATATATCAAGTATTTGCAAATAAAAAGGAATGTAGTGTTTGCGTGGGTGATAATCTCCAAAATTACCTGTGTCCTACCAACTGCAGTGTACTACATTGTTTTTGCAAGTGTGCAAAGTCTAGGCAGCGTCCGACGGTCCAAGCCAACCGAATGAGATTCAGTGTTCCTCAGGCAGTGAACGTGGAAGGTTATACGTCTGTCTCGCGGGAAGCTACCGCCGCATGTGTCCAGCCTCATGTCACATTGCATCCGGTGATTGATATCGATGATTACCCAGTTTAGTGCGCCCTGTGATACTACCTTACCCTCGCCCCCTCCGAAGATAAGCCCGACCGTGGAAGATGTAAAAGTTTGCACGATTCTTTGAGTATAGTGCGGTGATTACACAAACAATAAGCCCAAGTTATAAAATATAAGCAAATCTTTCACAGGTTTGAGTTGAGAAGCTCTGGAAAATAAGAGGCGTTTTAGCTTAAGTGTGAATAGCAGGGGAGGTATGTGTTGGTGTAGAAAGGAGTGATGCTAACCACCTCCACCAAGATGCACCACCACCATAACCACAATCACCACCACAACAACAACACCAACACCACCAACACCACCACCACGGCTAGCACTCGGGCCCAACACCATCACCACCAACCCACCACCGCCGCCGCTTCTAAACCAGATATACAAGGTGAGAGCAAAAGGAGGGATAGAAAGGAATACAAAGTATATAGCAATGAAGCATAAAATGATAGGAACCCAAAACTATCATTAGAAATGAGATATCAGCTGTGGTGCGGCTCGTAAATATTGACCCTGAAATGGTTGGGGGGAGGAGTGTGTGTCTCCCCCCCCCCCCCCCCCCCTGGAGAATGGCAGCGCTGACTTATTGTTTGATTGTCATTTCATCATACGCGTAGAGAGAAGTGCGATCGGCTTCCCCAACCTGGACTACAAATTGCCAATGTTTTCGCCGGGCTTTTCTTTGACTTTCGCTCGGTCGTTCACTCACTCCTTTCCCCGCTAATTGGTCTAATTGGATGGTGTTTTTTATCCATATGTGGATATATTTATTCTTTCATACTGTAATGCTTAGAGTGTTTAAGATCTGTATGTGGTAACATAGGTTAGAATCCCGGTAGGATTCACACTAGAGCAGATTAGCGAGGGAAGAGAAACATCGGTAATCGTAAAATCAAAACGAAATTGATTGTTGTATTAGTATTTTCATTATTACTATTTTGTGTATTAAGCTATTATTATTATTATTATTATTATTAGTATTAGTATTATTTGTTGTGTTATGTACAGTCGAGGTTAATAAGTGTTGTTAGATATTTCACAAAGTTTCGGACACTGACTAATACTCTGAGGGATAAGCACTTTTACCAGTAACTATAAAGATACCAATAACACTTGTTGAGCGATAACCACTGGAGTCTATGACAATACTTAATACCACCGATTGAACCATACCGTATGTGTTTACATGGTTCGTGTTATGCTAAGTCAAATGATAATATTCAAGGACACTAGTGCGACGTTATGAGACATAATTTATTAGGGAAAATAGGCACCAATAGATTCTCCATATTGTTCTCCATATAGTCCGCATGGAGGATTATCGTTATCAACAAATTGAAAAATACCCACTTCACAGACAAATACACCAAAAATCTAAGTCAAAGCGGGGGTGTGGGGGCGGTAGCCCCCACCTATAATACTAGGTTAGGTTAGGTAAGGTTGTTAGGTTAGGCTAATGTCCTTTCAAAGGGGTATAGGGTAGTAAACACTAGGATAGCCTATACCCGGCCAGAGGTACCGGTAAGAAGAAGAAGAAGAAGAATCCTGCAGTAGTCTCCTTGAATGCTACCGTCGATTTCTTCTTGGCGAGCGATAGCGTGCCAGCTTATCCGGCTTCGCCGGATAATTTTTTCTGTCGAAAAATGCACAAACTTAGCTTGTTGTCAAAAAATATATATATGTATGCTGGCTCGCTACCGCTCGCCAGGAAAATATGGACACCTGGATGGGGGTAAACGTCTTGAAACAGTAGGCTGAATGGGGCCGAATGGATACAAGCCAAAGAGAGAGGGAGATAAAGAGAAAAAAAGCGAGGTGGGCTCCTTTAAAAACAATGCCGTCTATAGTATGTTCCTGGAGTTTAATATTGTATAGCGGTGATTGATGCACGTGTAAATAAATAGCCAAATACAGTACAGTACCGTACATCATTATGAATCATATACCGTACATGATTAGCAAATATTGGTTCCGTATAGATTTAATATACCGTGCCTGTACCCGGTACATTCCATAGCCTATAAATTATAAATATGCATAGAAATATTGGTACGGTATGCCATTATAATACACTATCGTACATATACATCAGACCGCTACTGTACAGTCATATGCATCGGAAATATTGGTTTAATTCTAGTTTCGCTTTCACAGCATACTCATACATTTCTATGGCTACTTTAGAGTTGTCATATACCATACTTAATTCCTATATATGTCCAAAGCGGCGGAAATGCATTATAAGGAATTATACCTACTGTAAAAAAAAAAAAAAAAAAATCTCCCCATATGCGGCACCATAGCTATTACATAATACTAGGTTAGGTTAGGTAAGGTTGTTAGGTTAGGCTAATGTCGTTAATGTAGTTTATTATCATTATATTAAGTCTTTTACCCAGCAATTTCCCTGATCTTCATAGTTGGTCGGGAAGCTATGCCTTTACAACGGCGCCTCCCTTTTGTCGCTGTGTACGTGAAACTAGAATTTTACCGAAATATTTATATATCGGTAACGTTTAATACGGTACGGTACGAACAATATTAAATATGCCAAGGAAATATGTGTATAACCTTAAATACGGTACCGGTATATACATCATAAATATGCCTAGGAAATATACCAGTACGGTACCAGTATTGTATAACATTTGATACCCGGTACAAAGGCTATATATTATTATTAGCCATCGGAAATATTTGTATACCACTTAAGGGGAGGTTTTTAGTTGATTCCCTAGACTTCCATCAAGCTTAAAATTACTCCACCTTGAGCCCCTTTCAAGGTAAATTTGTACATTTTTCGGTAGAAAAATGTCCCGGCTAAAAGCCGGTTCCTCTTATATTACAGGCTCGCTATCGCTCGCCAGGATAAAATCGACACCTACATGGCACGAAAGTTCTTAAAATTGACAGAAATGGGTCGACAGTTCTTAAAATCGTCAAAATAATGGGGCGAAAGTCTTAAAATTAGAAAAGCAATGGGGCTAAACATGAGGGAGAAAGGAGTCAAGAAAAAAATCCCTCAAGTGGAAATGTCCCCTTAATACATACCATTCTAATACCGTACATAGCAGGGCCACTTTATGTATATGCTAGGCGTGAACACTTAACGGAATTTCAGTTGTTAATTTAAAATAGTTTATCCACATTAGTATTGGCATTTTAAAACATTCGCCTCGATAGTTTGAGGATTTTAAGACCTTTCGTTCTAGGGAATGTCTAGGGAATGTGTCCAATATATATATTCCCTAGACTAGAATGTGAAGGGAATGTGTCGATTAATTCCTGACGAGTGAGAGCGAGCCTGTAATTTGGGAGGTACCGACAGAAGGCCTATGCATTTTCCTGCAGACAAATTCACACATCTATCTTGAAGTTTTTTTTTAGCGGTATATTCTTCAAGCTTGATGGATATCTAGATAGGAAACTTAGAATAATAAAGAATGAACAGCTAAATAAACAACTAAATACAATTATCCCCTTAACAGGAGAAAGTATACCCACATGGCGGGCAAAAAGTGTTACTGAAAGGAGACGCGACAGTTTCGACTCTCTCTGGAACCCTCTAAATTTAGGTTGTCAAACTGGAGCAATTTTGTTTGAAAACTTAAATTAATGTGATAATTAATACAAGATAATTAACATAATGTGATAATTAATACAAGATAATTAACATAATGTGATAATTAATACAAGATAATTAACATAATGTGATAATTAATACAAGATAATTAACATGATGTGATAATTAATACAAGATAATTAACATAATGTGATAATTAATACAAGATAATTAACATGTGATAATTAATACAAGATAATTAACATAATAATATAGCCTTTGTCTGGCCATTTTATCACTTTCAAATAAAGACTTAAATGAAAATGAGAATTAATGCCAGGTAACATAATATAGCCTTGTGTTGGCCATGTTATCACTGTCAAAGACAAGTTGAACTATAAACCGTAATTTTAAGGGGGGACGAGCGTATTTATTTGCTCATTTATGCATCCTTTTTATTTTTGTTTAGGTTCTTCCCAAGTCCTCCATCAAACTTCCCCCCCCCCCCCCAAGATCCTCCTACAAGATAATTTTTTACATTTTTCGGTAGAACAATTTCCCGGACGAAGGCCGGTTCCTTTTTAAATTACAGGCTCGCTATCGCTCACAAGGAAAACAAATCGACACCTAAATGCCACAAATAGTCTAAGTATTAACAAAGAAATGGGGCGAAAGGTCTCAAAATCGCCAAACTAATGGAACGAACGTCTTAAAATCTCAACACTAATATGCTAAAGTTGAGGGTGAAGGGGGACCAGCAAGACAGCCCATCTCCCCTTAAGGACGTGGCCTGTGTTGACTGTTATGCCGTGCAGTGTTCATGTACAGTTGCCCAAACAAGTGATGTCGCGGCACAAGTATATTTCAAGCAATAATTGGTATGATCACTATTTAAGCATTTATTTATCGTTTCGAGTGAGATATACAAACATGTTCCTATCTGTAAACACCCTATTCAACATCTGACAGACATTAATACAGCACAGAAAGATCCAAACGTAATGACCGCTGAGACATAACTTGTTAGCGTGACCGTACTGTTAACTGTATTGAGTGTGATAGACTTGTATGAATACTTGGTTTAATTAAGGGAGCCAACCTTGTTTGTTTTCTCTATCTCCTCCGTTCTCTTTGGCTTGTATCCATTTGGCCCTATTCAGTCTACTGTTTTATGACGTTTGCCCCTATCCAGGTGTCAGTATTTTCCTGGCGAGCGGTAGCGAGCCATCATATACTGTATATACACTTATATACATATATATATACCGGTATATATATATATATATACCGGTATATATATATATATTATGTTTTACAACTAGCTAAATTTGTACATATTTCGATAGAAAAGTGCCTCCGGCGAAGCCGGATTTCTCCATACAATGCTGGCTCGCTATCGCTCGCCAGGAAGAAATCGACACCTGGATGGGGATAAGCTTCTTAAGACAGTTGGCTGAATGTGCCCGAATGGACACAAGCCAGGGAAAGAGAGAAAAGGAGAGACAGATAAAAAAAAAAGCCGATGAACCCCCTTAAGCTGCTTCTAAAATTTCCCCAGGACTATCTCGGTAGCTTTTATCCCTTTCAGTACCGGTAACGCTCTTTACATTTTATTCTGGCAACTTTTAGACTATTTTATTCCGCTTAGAAAGGACGTCTAGTAATTAAAAGACTGGACACTACCGTACCGGTATATCACTTCCTAGTACCGGTACCGGTAACTAATGACTATCAATAATAGGCTATTCATATTTTGTTCACCAATCAACTTAATTTCTAAACTCAATTAATGAAATCAACAAATGCATGTGGCACTCCAAGGACTCGAACCTAGGATACTCACACCGAAATTCTGCGCATTTGGGCATTGCGCTATCAAGACAGTTACCTAATGATCATGTAAGGTATTCATGTAGGATATGCATATTTCAGATGCGGTATTTTGTATTCCTTTGATGTTATACATTGTACACTAAATTACCTTGATCGTCGCGGTAAAGGTAAAGTAGCGGTGGAGATTGAAACCTTCCAAACTTCCGGAAGAGCGTGTATCCGGGTAGCATATTTCCGAAGTCGAGACTAGTATATATCATAGGGGAAATTAGGACCAATCAGAGGCCGCAGTGGCAGTGACGTCACCCACAAGGGGAGGAGCCAGTCTGTCTCTCTCTCTCTCTCTCTCTCTCTCTCTCTCTCTCTCTCTCTCTCTCTCTCTCTCTCTCTGGGTGAGGAGCCTGCCTGCCTCTCGTTTGTTATCTCTCTCTCTGGTAAATAGAAGTAAGTCACCTAGTATAACAAGTTATCAATATTTATTCGCATAGTATCTGTCTAGATTAAATAAGCATCCAGAGTACAATATGTTATTCCCATTAATTATGGTTTTACTTGAAAAGTAATGAGTAAACAATGAACATTTTGCGATTCTGGCATCTTTCGTCCCAAGATTTGAGGAGGAGGGTGTTGCCAGTTCTCCTTAGACAGTTAAATTGTTTCAAATAGTTCCTGTTTTATTTATCATTATCATTTAAATTTACATTCATGCACAACGTAAATAAACTATAAATGGTCACTTTTCACTCTCTCTCTCCGCATATGTAATGATCTCATTCCATAATATTATGTATGTAGGCCTACAGATGTAGGCCTACAGATGTATGTCTGTATGTATGGATGTATGTATGTATACACTCAGGCACATACCCCATAGCTGGGGGTGGCTGAATCGAGACAGACTAATATAAGGGAATAAGTAAAGATCAATGATAGGAGAGAAAGTGATAGATTGATATGAAGGGAATAACAAAATTCACAATTATATCTCATCGTACATCTGGAATCACAGTCCAACCTTACAGGTGAGTGTAACCTTTATGCCAAATGTCTCACTTCATATCGTATGGTTTCTTTATGTTCAGCGCCTTTCACGATAAAAATCGTTAATATTAGAGAACAGGCTGATTGAACTCATTGTTTTTTTGCTTAAAATCATTATTTGTTGTGTTCCCAGTGTCTTGATCAGGATTATTTGTAACATTGTGCTTTATTTAAAAATGACATATTATATTGGCTTAAAGTACCGAGGGCGTTACAATATTGTACCGCCCTGGATATAAGGGGGTTAAGAGGTGTTCAAGTAGCCCTAACCACTACTGTCCTTATATAAATATTCATTAACATTGTCACATCATAACATATCGACTACAATAAAAGTAATATTTAGCAAAATATAGAAATAGCTGTCATACATAAGAATAAAAGAAAATGGGAGTCTACAGAAAGTCGATTGGCTCACACCCAACCCTAATGGGGGACAATACAAAATTCGTCTGCTATTTTTCCCGCCTTTGGTTCACACCAACCTAAATTTATTGCCATCGAGTGAATTGAATTTAAAAAATCTCAGTCATCAAAATATCACTGGATTTCTATAGTCATGAATGTTACAGACATATTACTCTAACATTCTATTCAGTACATTGTCCAATATACAAAGTATTTATGATTAATAAAACATATTTGATTAGGCCCATAAAAACAACATGGCAGTCATTCGAAAAATAGTCCTGTTAATATTTTAATAGATAGGTAGCCATGTCCTAAAATTAAAATGATAAGTATAAAAACTCGAGATGAACTTATAAAATAATCGTCATTAGCCACTTTACTGGATATTAGATTATACAATTATAAACTAGTTTCAGATCTGGCAAGCGCATAATAAATTGATGCCAGTGTTCGCTACCCATAATAGTCATTATACGAAACTTCTCGGACAGTAATCATCTCTTCCCCACTTAACTTACTTTGTTACTTTGTGCATCTATGTGCACATTAGCAGTAATGGTGGTAGATATTTGTTTCTCACGATGGAAATCTTAATATAATGTGGATTATAGTCTTAATAAAGGTAACATTTTCAGTTATAGATTGTGTCGTGCGTGCGTGTGTGTGTGTGTGTATAATATGTTAAGTATATAGGGGATTATAGGTAATAACACAACATATTAATTATTGGATAAGTGATAATAAGTATAAACGTACAGGTATATAAGTACAGATATATGATAAGGCTTGTAATAAAAGCCTTAGGAGCAAGGTGATATATGACTTGTGTGATCTAATATATCTAGGGGATATAGGAGCTTGGCTATAAAGGATGAGTCTGAGTCTAGAGTCTAGAGGAAGTAAAGAGCTCTGACTCTCTGGCTGAGGTCTGTTAAAGTCTGCACTGAAGATGCCTGAGTAAGAAGGCATCGACTGGGTTCAAGGATGCTGAAGCAACACAGCATCAACTCAGCATTCTGGTATGACGTAGGACCGGATAAATACCTTATACAGTTTACATTTACAGAGGAAATGGGTGTTGATTTAAGTGGAAGTAACAACAAATATATTATATGTTAAAGAGATAGATAAAGTTATAGGGAGTTCAATAAATGAAGAATGTTTAATAAGAATGTTGAGAGTTTAAAAGTTACAGGGATAAAGGCATATAAGCAGTGAGATATATGTATAGCAATATAAATGCAGGGCTTATAATGTCATACTACATGTGTGTGTGTGTGTGTATTCCAAGGTTGCCAGCGCACATCACATCTCCAAACTCGCCCAAAAGTAGCCCAATCACTTAATACCGCACAACAGACAATTTCAGCTATTTTAATCCTATCACACACATTTTCTGATATGTTTATCTTTAACAGCCATGCATGCATGATACTATGAGTTCCCCAAATATAACTAGGCCTAGTCCCATATAGCCTACTGTATGAGTAGTGGCCTACGTGTCACATCATTTAAATATTAATGAAATACCACATACATTATTATCACAATCATGCACTCATCAAATCTGCATCAATGTCCCAATCCCCCCTCACAAACAATCACTTAATTAGGCTATTCAGTCACCACCACATAGGCTACCATACATGTATAGTACAACCAACAGAAAGCCATGATGAACGTTTGTATGAAATGTAGCCTAGCTATAGGCTACTCAACACTCGATACCTCTACAACTTTAATCTTTTAGTATATAGAACGAGCCCAATTCCGCTTTCCTCAATGTTAGTTAGTTAGGATAATACTTCAGAGGCTATCCACCCCATCACACTGTAAATCAAGAATATAATATCGTTTGGAATGGAAACTCGCAAATCTACGCTTCTGAACGAATCCTAACTAGCCCAATGGTGCGAACAAAAGACGACCTTGGCAACACTGTGTACGTATATCCCCGCCGCGGTCAGCTGACGACCTAAACAGTCGCCCGTGGAAAAGGCAGTGTTGTAATTTTTTTGTCATCATCTTTTTCGAATTTCCTGCATCTCCACATATGTAATTTGCTGCCTCTGTGTTCTATGACATTCTGATTCACATTGATTGATTTCCTGTCACTGGTCTAATAAGAAATATAGTCGCTAACATATTTAGCTGCCCGATTTGATAGTGGATTATAAATTGGTAACTTAAAAGCGCACGATAGCTAGTTTTGTAGGAAAGAAACTATAGTGCGCAGGCGCAGACATTCAACCTGCCAAATTCTACAGCTACAGAATATAATACCGTATGTTCAGCCAATATCTACTGAAACACGTATTTGTTAGTAACTAAAAAGGAAGTAAATACAATACTTCAATGAGTATTAAAATTTCGCCCAGCCTATCACACCACATTAGATGAAACTAAATTTCTTGTTCAATAAGCTGATATTTATGTATCAAATTATGTTAATTATTATATATTCACTGCATTAACGAGTATATAACCATCATATTATGAATCTAGTAAAAATATACTACACAACTATGTGTCATAGATAGTTGAGAACTGTATTAAACCTCTTATATCACGAAAACCATCAAAACACCTCAATGGTGTATCACACACGATAGTAATTTGAATAAGACCCCCAGCGCCATGTGGATTTTTAGTACGGTTTTTCCTCATTATAAGGCCTAAGTAGCCTATAGGCCTAGGCCCAACTCACTAACACGTATCGTATAATTATATAGCCAACTAATTAGCCTTTGGCTCTACCTTATGCACTTAAACCATTAACTATTTCATAACATTTGATGCTTAATATATTTTGTACTATCTGATAATGTTAATGTGTTAATGACATTTAAAATAAAGTAATGTATAGGCTATGTATATACTGTATATATACCGTAACCCTTTAGATATATGAGTGACTTAAGTTCCTTCTTGAAATTATCAGCATAGGTTAACTGCTTAAGTGTCACAGGAATCAATATAGTTCGCCAGTGAAATAATATTGTGCCTTCTAAAATTGTCAAGGAATTTCTGTCCATGGCTGTGCAATACGCGTAATACGGTAGGCTACTCTTATTTACTCATAACCATAACATAGCACAATCATAATGTATCCTTAATGTAGTTAATATATGAAATAACTTGTTATACTAGGTGACTTACTTCTTCTATTTACCAGAGAGAGAGAGAAACCAAAGAGAGGCAGGCAGGCTCCTCACCCAGAGAGAGAGAGAGAGAGTGACAGACAGACTGACTGGCTCCTCCCCTTGTGGGTGACGTCACTGCCACTGCTGCCTCTGATTGGTCCTAATTTACCCTATGATATATACTAGTCTCGACTTCGGAAATATGCATCCGGGTAAGCTCACCCAATAGCGTGGTTGTTATTACAAGAGTATTGTAACGCTATCGGGGAATATTTGGAGAGATCTCAGTCTAAAGCTTCATTCACACAAGCGATTTTTCCGTCAATTTGTTAAAAATTTTGCAAATACTGTATATGTTACATAAGAATTAAAGTACAGTACCTATTATAATCTACGGTACCGTCGATCTAGTTTCCTATTCCAATGCGAAAGAGCCTCAACATACCGGTAGCACATGGACAAACTTGCTCGTCGAAATTTGCCGGAAAATGCACTCGTGTGACACCGCCTTAAGGGATGGGACTTTTAAAGGTCCCAAAGCTAGAACCAAACTAAACTATAAGACGTCTTATAGCTTACCATACTGGTCTTACCATAAAGAGGTTTAATGCTATCACCAGTAACTCTTAGCTTGTAGGCCCAAAGTCCTATAACTTATTAGTTTCATTTATTATACATTATTATAACCGGTATTATTTATTACTATTAATTACTAGCCAATTATATTATGCTCAGGAAGATCTTCCAAAGTCAAATCGTAAATATTCACTATAGTTGAAATTCATGTAGGCTAACTACCTATGCTCACCTAGGCCTATGTCGGGTTCGCCACTCTGCTAGTAGCACTGAAGAGCGCGCCACCCTTAGTTGTGGTTTGAAAATTGGTGCACCAGGCTGTTCGACGGGGCGGAGCGGTCCCCTGCGAAGATGGTCTCGTCTGGCACTTTTTGCAGTTCGACATCGAGAGCTCTCATGAAGCTGTCTAACGAGACGCCCCTCATGTCTCTTACCCGCCGCGGGAGTTTGTTGAAGAGACGTGGGCCTCTATGTGATAACCAACCCTCTCGCAGTGCGTCCATAGCACCCCGATTTTTCTTCCGGGGGATATCGCATTCCCAGCCTCTCCTATCACTGAACTTCATGACTATCGGGATGTGTATAATAATTGGGCTACCGGTACTAAGCATTCTGCGATTTTCCAATTGTATAATATTAAGTAAAGTAGCTAGGTTACTTTGTCTGGAAAACTCTAGACTAGAGATCCTAAAGTTAGAAATTACTTACTACATGATCTCTAGAAAACTCCTTCCTAAAGCCAGTTGTTTGGCATCATTATAATCGCAGGCAATGTTAGGCTTAACCTTCTGTCTACCCCTCCAAACGTCTTCCCTAAGTAGATTAATGTTCGCTAAAAATAAAAATAGCAATTGTTCTGGGAAAAAGAAACTAGCTCATTTAAGGAGGGATGGTTGCTATTTCTGGCCCTCCTCCTTCATGTTTAGCTCCGTTATTGTTCAGATTTTAAGACTTTCTGTCCATTAGTTTGCCGATTTTATGGCCTTTCACTCCATTTATTAATCAATACTAAGACCTTTTGTACAATTTAGGTGTCGATTTTTTTACTGGCGAGCGATAGCGACCCTGTAATATAGTGGTAATCGGCCTCTGGCCGGGACCTTTTTCTACTGAAAAATGTAAAAAATTATCATGAAGGGGGTTTTGGGGTGTGTTTTGTTTAAGGTTGATGAAGATTTAGGGAGGAGAGTATACAAGTAAATCCGCCCATCCCCCCTTAATACGAATCATTAGCGGTGTTTACCCCTTTCAATCTTAATTAGATGGGTAATTACATACACATCATTAGCTTTACTTTGTCTTTTGTCCTTTTTGTCTTGGGTAACTAGAACATTGATGAAAGTATTAGTGGTCCGGGGAGGTTTCCATTTGAGAGATTTTTTTCCGAACTTCCTTCTCCCTCACGTTTAGCCCCATTGCTTTTGATATTTTAAGACGTTTGCCCCATTAGTTTGGCAATTTTAATAACTTTCGCCCCATTTCTGTCAATTTTAAGACTTTTCGTGCCATTTAGGTGTCGATTTTTTCCTGGCGAGCTATAGCGAGCCTGTAACTTAAGAGGAATCGGCCTTCGCCCAGGACATTTTTCTACCGAAAAATGTACACATTTATCTTGAAAGGGGGTCTAGGGGATGTAATTTTAAGCTTGATGGAGGTCTATGCAACACACTAAAAACCTTCCCTTAAGCCGGTGTCATACGAGAGCTTTGATAGTCAACATTTGATGAACACAATTTTTCTGGCAACATTTCTGGATTATTTTGCCCTGGTATCGGAAACTAGACTGATGGTAGATGAATTTAGGTAACCAAAATAATCGAAATGTTTGCCTCATAAGCTGCCAGACCAGTGTTATGGATAAATGTTGAAGGAAAAAGCGGTCGTGTGATAACGGCTTTACCCTTTAACGTTATTCTGGCGACGATTAGACGATCTTATTCAGTTTATAAAGGGCCTCCAGCAATTAACCCCTTCTGTGCCGGTGCCGTTCTTGTATCTGTATTTCGGCTACGATTAGACGATTTTATTCAGTTTAACCCTTTCGCTGCGGGTGACGTTCTGGAATGTTTTGGCAAGTTACAGCAATTTCCAGGCTCTAAAAGCCTGTAAAAAAAGTAAAAATCGAGTGTCAGTGGGTGGGAGCGTGAGGGGCCCACCTCCGACCCTCAGAGCACCGAGCGGCTCACTGAGCTAGGCTGTGTCTCGGGCGAGTCTCTATCTGTCTCTCTCACCAGGGTAGCCAAGCGAGCGAGTGTTACATAATAGCGGGGTTCCCGCGTTTCACTGGGACCACTGCGAGTGAACCAGACCACGTACACAGTCCGTTCTGGTGTCATTTTGAAGCTATTTTCGCCTAGTTTTTGGCAGAATACACTTCATTTAATGCAGATGCTTGATTTATCATTCAGGAGTGCCTGAATATGCCCTAAATAGCCCAAACATAGCCGCAGCCAAAGGGTTAAAAGGGGCCTCCATCAAATACTTTGGAGATTTTATGACGTTCGCCCCATTAGTTTGGCAATGTTAAAACGTTTCGCCCCATTTCCTTGTAAATTTTAAGACCTTTGGTGCTGGTTAGATGTCGATTTTTTTTCCTGGTGAGCTATAGGGAGCCTGCACTCATCTCGATTAACACATTTTAATACCACAGATCCTTCCTAAGCTGCACATAATCGTCTAAATATAGATATTAAGATATAAAAAACGTCGCCGGTACAGAAGGGGTTAATAAGATACCTGTGATGATATTTAGAACCGATGCCACACAGGAAATTTTTCTGGCATTATTTTAGGAGCAATTGACCACTTGCGAGTGTCGTTCTATAAGGAAGTTGGATCTGTAGCCTAAATATCGATAGATAGCAGAATTACCAGCTAGAATACGGTTGTAGTAATTATGTAAAGACATGAAACCCAATTCAACATACTTTCTATCCATCAGAAACATACATTATTATTATATTTCTGTTTAATATCGATGTTTACGGCTCCAACTTCATTATGTACCGGCGACGTCTTTTTAATCTTAATCCAGCTATATTTAGACGAGTTTGTGCATTTAAAGAAGGATCTGTGGTAGTAACAAGGGTTAAGTGGAATAGTTCGAAGCCTGTTAATTGCTGGAGGCCCTTTTTAAACTGAATATAATTGTTAAAAAGACGTTACGGTACCGGTACATAATGGGTTAACGGTGGAAGGGTTTATTTATTGGTCGATCTTTTTTTTTTTTTTTTTTTTTTTTAGTTTCCTCCCTACACCTGTATCAAGCTTAAAATAAAGATTTGTACATTTTTTCGGTACGATGAATGAAAAAGAATATTATTATATATATATATATATATATATATATATATATATATATATATATATAAATATAAATTATATACACCGGTATATAAGTTAACTATAAGGTACGGTAGATATTAAAGTAGCATATCGATCTGGCTAGGTAAGGCCAAGGTCTGAAGTCTGAGCGGCCCCTCATATTTATTCCAACATTCAACAGGTGCGAGCATTCCAGTGGGGGGGGGGGGGTCACACACATACATACATACATCTTGGAGGGAACGGAACTTTTTACATACATATATACAGTACATACATACATCTCGGAGGGGAACGGAACTTTTGAAGGAAACTGTACAATCACATACACATCCACCTGTGACATCCATCTGTCTCACGCACATACATAATCACACGCACGCATAGGCTACTCACGAACCCAGCGTGCAACAGGTGATATGACTGTGTGTGTGTGGAGCGGGGGGGGGGGGGGGGGACGGGTATGTTACATGTACCTGTCACACACACCGGTTACATATCTACCAGCCACACACACACACCAGTCAAGCAATACATCTCAAATTAATTATGCATGTAGGCTCTCAATCGTCATTTCCCTTTAATGCTGAAGACTCTCTCTCGCTCTCTCTCTCTCTCTCTCTCGAGTTCAACGTAGAGTTACCAAAATGATACCTAGCCTAAAGAACAAACCATACGAAGAGCGTCTTAGAGAATTAAATCTATTTCCTTTAACCCAGCGCAGATTAAGAGGCGACTTAATTCAAGTGTTCAAAATCATCAAAGGCATCGACAATATGAACTGTAGTAAGTACTTCACTATCGACCAATCTAATTACACGCGGGGAAACGGTTGCAAAATTATTGGTAAATCTTTTAACTCACACGAATCTAAGAATTTCTTCTTCAATCGAGTTGTCAACTTGTGGAATGGGCTTCCCCGAGACGTTATAGACTGCAGCACCGTTGATTCATTTAAATTCCGCCTAGACAAATATCTCGCATCAAACCCGCGACTGACTGCGTTTGTAAATGAATAACTTTATCCTCCCCTCAGTTACTAACCCATATGTCCCCTACTAACTTCCTAGTCCTGTCCTAGTTCTTTTTTTTTGTATTACCCATTGCACCCGAGTTGACCCAATGAAGTGCTCCGGGCCTACTCAATGAAGTGCTCCGGGCCTACTCAATGAAGTGCTCCGGGCCTACTCAATGAAGTGCTCCGGGCCTACTCAATGAAGTGCTCCGGGCCTACTCAATGAAGTGCTCCGGGCCTACTCAATGAAGTGCTCCGGGCCTACTCAATGAAGTGCTCCGGGCCTACTCAATGAAGTGCTCCGGGCCTACTCAATGAAGTGCTCCGGGCCTACTTAATGAAGTGCTCCGGGCCTACTCATTGAAGTGCTCCGGGCCTACTCATTGAAGTGCTCCGGGCCTACTCATTGAAGTGCTCCGGGCCTACTCATTGAAGTGCTCCGGGCCTACTCAATGAAGTGCTCCGGGCCTACTCAATGAAGTGCTCCGGGCCTACTCAATGAAGTGCTCCGGGCCTACTTAATGAAGTGCTCCGGGCCTACTCATTGAAGTGCTCCGGGCCTACTCATTGAAGTGCTCCGGGCCTACTCAATGAAGTGCTCCGGGCCTACTCATTGAAGTGCTCCGGGCCTACTCATTGAAGTGCTCCGGGCCTACTCAATGAAGTGCTCCGGGGCTACTCAATGAAGTGCTCCGGGCCTACTCATTGAAGTGCTCCGGGCCTACTCATTGAAGTGCTCCGGGCCTACTCATTGAAGTGCTCCGGGCCTACTCATTGAAGTGCTCCGGGCCTACTCATTGAAGTGCTCCGGGCCTACTCATTGAAGTGCTCCGGGCCTACTCAATGAAGTGCTCCGGGCCTACTCATTGAAGTGCTCCGGGCCTACTCATTGAAGTGCTCCGGGCCTACTCATTGAAGTGCTCCGGGCCTACTCATTGAAGTGCTCCGGGCCTACTCATTGAAGTGCTCCGGGCCTACTCATTGAAGTGCTCCGGGCCTACTCAATGAAGTGCTCCGGGCCTACTCAATGAAGTGCTCCGGGCCTACTCAAATGGTGTTGAGCATATATCTATTCCTTCAAATTCTAACAACGAAGTTGGAGGAGGTTATGTTTTTGCCTCCGTTTATCTGTAAACAAGATCTCAAAAAGTTAACAACCGATTTTCACGAAATTTGTTGGACAGATAGGGTACCGGTATGCGCCAAGTATGAAGTGATTCAATATAGGAGGCGATCGGTAGAGTGCATACCTCCGCCACCGTAGGCGGATGTAAGGGCTACCGGAGTTCCCCTCTATTTTATTTCTACGTTTGAGGCGAGAGGATTAAGGGGAGATGGTCGGATTTTCTGGCTCTTCTCCCTCATGCTTAGCTCTATTAGTGTTCATATTTTAAGACGTTCGTTTCATTAGTTTTGCGAGTTTAAGACCTTTCGCCCATATTCTGTGTCAATATTATGACTGTTCGTGTCATTTAGGTGTCGATTTTTTCCTGGCGAGCGATAGTAAGCCTGTAATTTAGGAGGAACCAGCCTTCGGCTGGGATATTTTTCTACCGAAAAATGTACAAATATATATTAAGTTTGATGGAGGTCTCGGGAGGACACTAAAATCATAATACATAAATGAAAACAATCGTTGAAAAAAATAATCATCCCCCCCTTAAAATGTAGGTAGCAGAGAGTATTTGGGAGTGGGCGTAAATCGTGTATGATGTTGGTGGGATCCATAACAAGGAGAGGCCAAAATAGTGTTAGTGAAAAAGGTCGTGGATTTAGGGTTTGGGTGTTTAAGCTCCTGTTTCCGGCTGGCGTGTTCCAGTGACGGGAGGATGAGGGGTTTGGCGGTGGCGCGGGTTATTTACAGGACGATCTTTTATCCCCTTATATATACATATATATATATATATATATATATATATATATATATATATATATATATATATATATATATATAGAGAGAGAGAGATATACATAGCCTACATTCATACATACATTCATACCATACATTAACTTTTCCGCTGTTTCATGTTTTGTATCCGCGTAACCTCCAGACGATTCTTGTGTTTGTATCTGGGAACGTACCGTAGCTGCTAGGGTTGACCTTGAACTAAACACGTGGCCCGGGCGGTGACAATCGATTGTCAAGAGCGGCGCGCCCTGGAGTGACCCTTCAGTACACAGGGGAAGGAGGGTTTTTGTATTACGGGGGAGATCGGCGTATTTATTTGCTTATTTTTGTATCCTTCTAATATTTTCTTAATTTCTTATCTAGACCTCCATGACACATACCCCCCCCCGCCCCCCTTCAAGATATTTGTATTACCGGTACATTTTTCGATAGAACAATATTTTGGCCGGAGGCCGGATACTAATTTAATACAGGCTTGCTATTGCTCGCCAGGAATAAAATCGTCACCTAAATAGAACGAAAAGCCTGAATACTGACAAAGTAATAAGCCGAATTATCTCAAAATCGCCAAACTAATGGGTCGAAAGTCTTAAAATCTCAAAACTAATGGGGCTACACATGAGGGAGAATGAGGGCCACAAAAACGAACCCCAAGGTGTCAAACCGAAGCAATTTTATGTGAAGACTTGAATGAATACGAGAAGGAATACAGGACAATTAATGTGAAACACCGGTAGCATTGTTCTGGTCATTTTATCACTTCCAAAGACACAATTATAAACCATAATTTTCGCTATACTTATACGGTAATATAGACTAAAAAGAATATACTCGGCTTTCGTGTGACACCCTGTTACGTAGCCCCCTGTAGGGATTGCGTAGTATGTAATCACCATGTCTGTCTGTCTGTGTGTTGTGCGTGACGCGTTTCTGTGTGTTTGTGCCATGATGATGTGTCAGTGTAGTGACTTCCACTTACCCTTCCTAATCTGAATAAAATCGTCTAATAGTAGCCAGAAAACAGATAAATATGCGTTATCTTAAAAGAGTTAATAATTATCGATGCGTACAGTGATTTTCGAGCCTCCGGAGACCGTATTTTGAGAAGGTTAAATAATATTGGACTGCGCAGTTTTTGTTTTCATTGTGGCCACTCCCGTGTTCTTGCAAAGCTTTTGTAGTGTAATCCCTAGGGTGGCAGGGATTTGTATTACTGCCTTGATGGTGTAATGGTTCGAGCGTGTAAGTTATGTATGTGGTGTCCGTGGTTCGAATCCTGGGAGAATCACATGTTTTCATTAATATCATTGGGGGGTTATTGGTGTAAGAACGATGTTAAAAATAGTTTGCAATTGGTTTTAACCCCTTCTGTACCGGCGACGTCTTTTTAATTTTATTCTTGTTATACTTACACGATTGTGTGCAGTTTAAGAGGGATCTGATGCAGTAAAATAGGAACAGTGAGATTATTCGAAGCCTGGTAATTTACTAGAAGACCTTTTTTTAAATGAATAAAATCGTCTAATACAAGCCAGAATAAAGGACGGCACCTTTACTGAAAGGGTAAATTTGGTTTGTTTTTTACTTTTACTAGATTCAGCCGTTGTCACACGAGCGTTTTTTCCGTCAATTTTTACGGGCAATTGTAGTCTGGCGGCTTCAAAATTTAAGTTCCGTAAGAATTATACTACCCGGTACCGAACAAAATCTACCTTCGATAATTATTCGAGAAAACAAAAAAAAATGCCCATCGAAATTTGCAGCAAAATACGCCAATGTTAAGCCGGAGTCACACGATGCATTTTTCGAGCAATATTTACAGGCAATTATGATCTAGCAGCTTAAAAAATTACACTTTATCAGAATTCAACCGCCTAACATAATCTACCTTCAGTATAAATACTGATACCAGTGCAAAAAAATACCGAGAAAAAACCTACTCATGGAAAATTGACGGAAAATTCGCTCGTGTGACAGTGGCTTTACACAAGCGCTTTTTACGGAAATATTCGATGAGCAAGTTTTATTCTCATGATATTAACCCCTTTCGCACAATAGCGTAATTTTCATCATTTTCTGGTTACCATTTGATTATTTTCTTTGGCTTATAATCTTCGTCTAGGACTCATAGGCCAAATTACTCTCAATAAACCCTCAACCTAACAGATCATTCAAGGGGGGTCACCTGCTTTGTTTTATCTTTCTCTTCTTTTCTCTCCTCCTCTGACTTGTATCCATTTGACCCCATTCAGCCAAGTGTTTTAAGAGATTTATCTCCATCCAGGTGTCGACGTTTTCCTGGCGAGCGATAGCGAGCCAGCATTGTATGGAGAAATCCGGCTTCGCCGGAGGCATTTTTCTATCGAAAAATATACAAATTTCACTTGCTGTAAAACAGAAATATATATATATATATATATATATATATATGCTGGATCGCTACCGCTCGCCAGGAAAATATTGACACCTGGATGGGGGTAAACGTCTTAAAACAGTAGGCTGTATGGGGCCGAATAGATAAAGCCAAAGAGAGAGGGAGAGAAAGAGAAAAAAAGCGAGGTGGGCTCCCTTAAACTGCATAAAAACGTCTAATTTTAACCAGCACCAGAGGTAAAAATGCGTCATGGTGCTGAAGGGGTTAAATGCGTCATGGTGCTGAAGGGGTTAGGGTTAAATGCGTCATGGTGCTGAAGGGGTTAGGGTTAAATGCGTCATGGTGCTGAAGGGGTTAAATGCGTCATGGTGCTGAAGGGGTTAAATGCGTCATGGTGCTGAAGGGGTTAAATGCGTCATGGTGCTGAAGGGGTTAAATGCGTCATGGTGCTGAAGGGGTTAAATGCGTCATGGTGCTGAAGGGGTTAAATGCGTCATGGTGCTGAAGGGGTTAAATGCGTCATGGTGCTGAAGGGTAAAATGCGTCATGGTGCTGAAGGGGTTAAATGCGTCATGGTGCTGAAGGGGTTAAATGCGTCATGGTGCTGAAGGGGTTAAATGCGTCATGGTGCTGAAGGGGTTAAATGCGTCATGGTGCTGAAGGGGTTAAATGCGTCATGGTGCTGAAGGGGTTAAATGCGTCATGGTGCTGAAGGGGTTAAATGCGTCATGGTGCTGAAGGGGTTAAAGAACGTTATTGTCGGCAAGTCACCTCCTCTTTTAAGGGGGGGGGGGGGGGCGGGGGTAATTTTTTCTCTTGAGATTTTAAGACGTTCGGCTCATTAGTTTGGCGATTTTAACAACTTTCACCCCATTTCGTTGCCAATTTTAAGACTTTTCGTGCCAATTAGGTGTCGATTTTTTCCTGGCGAGCGATAGCGAACCTGTAATTTTAAGAAGAACCGGCATTCGGCCGTGACATTTTTCTACCGAAAAATGTACAAATTTATCTAGGGGGTGTTTGTCTAAGCTTGATGGAAGTCTAGCGAGGAAACTAAAAACAAATTGAATTAATAGAAAAAAACAAAACCCAGCCACTAACCCCTTAAAGGTATGTAGACTCCAACCTGTTAGCCCTTTGTAGACAGTCTAGTGTTAGGCTATTATTAGTTCAAGTGTATTTTACCTCATATTATTATTGTATTTATTAAGGGCAGATCTCCACTTGAGGGATTTTTTTCTTGATCCCTTTCTCCCTCATGTTTAGCCCCATTGCTTTTGATATTATAAAAAAAAATCCCCATTAGTTTAGTGATTTTAAGAACTTTCACCCCATATTAAGACCTTTCGTGCAATTCAGGTGTCGATTTTATCCTGGCGAGCGATAGCAAGCCTGTAATTTAAGAGGAACCGGCCTTCGGCCGGGAAATTTTTCTACCGAAAAATGTACAAATTTATCTTGAAAGGGACTCAAGGGGGTGTAATTTTAAGCTTGATGGAGGTCTAGGAAACAAACTAAATACCTCCCCTTAACCAGTAATACTTGCCTACTGCTGCTACCACCTGTGTGTGTGTGTTTAAGAAGTACCTTAAGAAGTACCGGTAATTAGTTTGTGTGTGTGTTTAATTGTGTGTGTGTGTGTGTGTGTGTGTGTGTGTGCGTGTGCGTGTGCCTGAGTGTGTAAATAACTAAATACCATACCAAACAACCCCTGTCAGTGATCATTTACCAATACCTCCCCCGAAAATCTGAACGTTCCTAAATGAACCTCCATTAAATTAAGAGTTTTGTGAATAGTAATTGTTATGCCGGGATATAATAGTAATTGTTATGCCGGGATATAATAGTAATTGTTATACCGGGATATAATAGTAATTGTTATGCCGGGATATAATAGTAATTGTTATGCCGGGATATAATAGTAATTGTTATGCCGGGATATAATAGTAATTGTTATGCCGGGATATAATAGTAATTGTTATGCCGGGATATAATAGTAATTGTTATGCCGGGATATAATAGTAATTGTTATGCCGGGATATAATAGTAATTGTTATGCCGGGATATAATAGTAATTGTTATGCCGGGATATAATAGTAATTGTTATGCCGGGATATAATATTTCTATCCCGTTACTCAGTCCTCACTAAAATCCAATTCTGGACTTATAGGCTGTAAACATCCTCAACAGGAACACGTCGAACATGTTCTTAATCACAATATAGGTACTCAATTAGGTGCTGCAGAACACAATAACAACACACATGTAAATTATACACATTCAGTTTATTTATAACATAGGTACCGGTATGTATTGATGAGATCCCGGCTTAAGTGACTTGACTATTATTAGGAATAGTAAGTAAACGGTATGGGACATATGATCATTAGCATAAGTAATTAAATAATAGCATAGAACATGAATCTAAAGTGGTAAGAAATATATATAGGAAACATGCAAGATAATATAACCCGCTACCTATAGAATCAACCCTTGATAATAATATCTATGTGAGTTGGGTGTCTAACGTATTTTATTCATAGATTGAATTTAAGTTAAAGTGGAACCTATAACCCCATCAGAATTAATCAGTTTAGGTGAGGGATGAGAGCACGAGAGAACAAGTTCAACAATCGCTCACCGGTGGTGAGTGGCGCGTGCGACGTGTAAATCGCACGGATTAAGATAAACTGACCGGGTAGCTTGATCAGGTCATTCTAGGTACTGCGATGTTGGAAATAATATTTACTATTTGTGCGACTATATTCTTAGTATTTGTAATAGACAAATGAGATTAAAAGGGGAGGTATACGGAATTAATTTGACAATTAAATATATGTTTAAATTAGATTGAACAAATTATCATATAAACATATATCTCGTCAATGATTATATGCGATAATTATCTATCGGGTCGTCGAGGAATTCAGATTTAGTATTTTACGTCTACTGGTGAATAATACAAGGTTTTAATATCCCTTGAGAAAACAACAAGATATATAGTTAAACAAACGAAAGAAGTTAACTAGCAGGCCTATTAAGTACGGTAACACATAGATAAAATAGCGTGTACGAATAATTAGCATTAGCCTATACTAATAATAGGTAAATGGCGTACACCACGAATAATTAGCATTAGCCTATACTAATAATAGGTAAATGGCGTACACCACGAATAATTAGCATTAGCCTATACTAATAATAGGTATATGGCGTACACCACGAATAATTAGCATTAGCCTATACTAATAATAGGTAAATGGCGTACACCACGAATAATTAGCATTAGCCTATACTAATAATAGGTAAATGGCGTACACCACGAAGTTGTACTAATTTAAAATACCTAAGAAGGCATGAAAGGAGGTCTGAACGAGTTAGCAGATTCCTATAGAGAATTCACACATTCAGCGGTGTATTCAAGATGATGAATGTTTAGATAATAGATCTATGCAAGGCTAGAATTCCTAGATGAGAAGAATAAAAAATGTCTACATCAATAATCGAATGAACGGAAATACTGTTCATCAAATAAGCAAACACTCAACAATTTGTAAGCGTAAATAAAGGTTTCTTGAAGAATGGAGATGAATTAATCAACAATTAACTTCTTGAAGAGGGGGCACTAAGATAAACAGAAAATTAAATTGGGCGTAGTTTTTAGGCAAATAGTATTACTTAAGAAGGGAATAAATACACGGAATACACTTCAACTTGCAACATACATAATAGAATGGGCATATACAAGGAAAATCTGTGAGTATTTGGCAAAGTGAGTTAACTAACACAAGTATGTAACGCATGCATAAACGGTTTTAAGAGAGGTAGGTCAAAGATTAACACTAGATCTAAACCACAGATCTATATAGTTTCTGAAGGATTAATACATATGCACTAATAAAGGATCTTGGGCACAGATCTATATAGAATTCAGCACTATAATATTCACATATTTTACCTTATCTTTCAACAATAATCACAACGGAAGATACTCAGAGACACTTAAGGAAAGGTAGGAGGGTAGTGTGGGAGAGTAAGTCTGGCCAACGTAGAACATAGATTCACTGGTCAGGACTTCAGGAGGGCTGCTTCTCACAATCAGGACTTCAGAAGACACACAACAGGCTCGTCGTATGTTCGAGGGTAGGGGGGAGGGCGAGACAATTTTTCACTGCTGTTAGATGCCCCAGACTTTTCAGCCTTAAAGACATTACCCCAGTGAATGTTTGTTTAATTGTCTACAGTTTTGTTGAGACTATGTTTGAATTAATTCTCATCTCTAACTTACAGGAATTCAATGTTACAGGTGTATAGTAAATCGTTGTGACAGAGTTGAGGAGGTTAATACTTAACTAACACATACATCATGGTTATGATTGGATACATATAGATAATAGGTATTTTATTTAATGTTTAAGTGAGAGTTATTTAGCTTAATACAGACATAATCGCAATTCTAGTGATTATGTTATAACTGAGGTTCATTGGTGATATTCTGAATAACTCGTTTCTTCTTTATCCTCTCGTTAGATTTGATAGTTCTCCAGGACCATCACAACAAGTAGAATCTCTTGTGTCCACTTGTTCCGGTAGCACTCATGTCCTTGATGTGGCATTTGCATAAACATATCTTCATTATAATGCAAATCTGGTGGCTGAACAAATGGTGGCTGGTGATTGGTGACCATGGTTTGAGAGCTGGACTGTGATTGGGTCACAGTATTTCCCATTTGCGGGGGTGACTGGCCTAGATGACCTCGTGCTGTGGTTCATAGAATATGGGAAATTCCTGAGTTCATGGGGTACTTCGGTAGAGATGTTTTCTTCTGGTTCTTGTAGTCCTGCCTTTCCTTTCTGCTCACCTGCATACTAGCAATCTTACAGGTGAGGTTTGGCTCCGTCCTATCTAACCCCGTCACTTCACCACCTTCAGCGGAAAAAAAATCGCGACTTCGCGATTTCAGAATGTATGGCCTGGTGGTGAAGTTATTGAGAACGGGGGTCAGATTTTGCATGGTGAGCAACCGCATGGTAGTAGGGACGTCGGCAGGAGTTGCTATATTCATGGTCATGTGCACATGGAGTGGTTGCTTGGCTTCCGATGCAATCTGAACCAACTGCTGGGGAGACTTCACTGGAGAGCTGTCGAGGCCATCAGATACCATCACGCAGTTAACCCTCATGGCTGTAGAATGCACTGAAGAAGGTGCTGGGGAAGACTGGCTGTTTGGAGGAGGTGTAGTCACTGCTGGGGTTGGAGTAGTAGTGACCTGGTCAGGGTTGGAGTGTTGTGTGTGGACAAGGGTAGCTGTAGGTCCACAGGTTGATGTTGACCTCGCTTTAGGCGGGGTGGTTAGATGTGACGGTGGCAAGGTAGCTTTGGGGGGGCCCCGTCTTGTATGTGTAGGTCCAAATGTCGGCGCCCATCGTTGAGGTGGATTCACACGTTGACCAGATCTTGTACAGGTAGGATTAGAATGAGAAGGTATTAGTTTAGGTTGATGTATACGAGATTGTGGAGAAGAGGTGGAGGTAGAGCTGGAAGTTAGTGACAGTTTTCTTGACAGGTTTGATTTAGGGCGAGGTAGTTGAGAAAGAAAAGGAGCAGCGTTTTGAGAGGAAGTGGAGGGAAGATTTTTATTAAATAGTGGAAGGGGTCATGAAGTTGACTTAGCAATGGAGCGAGATACAGAAGGAGCTGGAGATTTGAGTTTACTAGCATAAGTAATAGGGGTGGTATCATGATGAGGAAGTTGAATAGGTAATTGATCAGTCAAATGAGAGGACATTTGCGGTTGAGTTGGTAAAGCATGAGTAGCTATATTAGGAATATTAGCAATAGCAGAGGTAGTAGGCAGAGTACTAGGAGAGTCAGAATAAATAGGAATGCTAATAGAGGGCGATGAAGGAATAGGCAAAATGCGTAGTTGAGTTATAGTTTGAGAAGGTAGATTGGAAGGGGCAGAGACAGTTCATGTAGGCATAGTAAGTATAGGAGTGTATAAAGGGTATGCAACCGTCTTGGTGCGTGGTTGCAAAGGAGGTGTGGCTTGTGGTAGTAGAGTTGGTGTGACATGCATGGATTTCTTTCTCGGCATAGGTGTCATAGGAAGATTGATGTCAGGTGCTGGAGGTTCTGTGGATCCCAAATTCTGATTATTTGATGCAGGTAATATGTCATTCTGGTCAGGATCTGCAAGCATAATCATATTCTCATCAATGGGCTGAAATCTACGGACATGTCTGTTACGGAATGTGCGAGACTCACCAATATAATTGATGATAACCTGATAGCAATTTGGGACTGACAGAATTTCAAAAGGACCTTTAAACCTTGGTTTGAGTTTGGACGGCACAGGTAATTGAGCCACCATAATCAGATCGCCGACCCGGTGCGGACTGGCTTTGGGGGTTTCATCAGGTTGTAGGTCTGTACATATTGTATCTGACAGAGACGGTTTTTTAGATGAACTAATGACAGGTCGAAGTTGGAGGAGGACTCATACGGGGCAGCTAGATGGCGGAGAGGTAGGAGTAATTGTGGTACTCCGAACACACGTTCATGGGGTGAAATTCCGTCTTCTCTTTGGCATGTATTTATACCCCATTGTACAATTTTGACTTTTCCTGGCCAATCTTTGGTGTCCATTTGTTGTAGTCTGGTCCTTATCTGATTGGCAATTGTTCTATGGCTCCTTTCACAAATGGAGTTGCCTTGAGGCCAGTATGGGGAGGAATGGCTGATTTTTAAACCAGACATTTGAGATAGTTGGGACTAAATGTGACTGGCAAATTCAGGGGCATTATCGGAATGAATAGCCTCAGGTAACCCAAAATATGGAAAGACATGTTGAATGAGAGCCTCTGCTACTGCAATGGCAGAGTGCTCTTTAGCAGGGCATGCAATGACATACTTGGAATAGGTATCGACGAAGGTAATTATGTACCGGGATTTGAAACATTGATTACCTTCCATTGGGCCCATCACGTCAACTGCAAGTATTTGCCATGATTTGGTTGCGATTAACTTGCCAGCAGGGCCAGCTGTGCGGGTTCTATCCTTTCCCAACGCACTAGCTTTTCAAGCTTCTGTGATACGCTTTGCAGTTCTATATGGTGAAGAGGTCCAATAAACTTGCTGGAAAGTGGTGATGAGTTTCCTTTGAGCGAGGTGAATTCCATTGTCCATATGTATGGACTGCATGGTGGATAGTGCAGCTTGGGGAGTGATGATAATTTTTCCATCTATGGTGAATATATTATCACCTCTTCTGGTTAGTTTTGAAAATATCTTGTGTGGCATCCAGTCGGGTTTCTCTTGTCTTAGAAATGAATTTAATAGTTCTTATTGACTGTTATCCAACGAGTCTTGATGATGAATGGCAAGTATAGAATGGGGTGTTTCTGTTGATGTCTGGTCATTACTTGATGAGTTGATGGGTAGGCGAGAGAGAGCATCTGCATTGGTGTGCAGTTTACCTGGTCGATACACAATATCGATATAAAACTTTTCTAGTGACTCTCTCCATCTGACTGTCAAAGCATTCTTAGTATCCAATTTACGTAGCCATTGTAGGGCATGATGATCGGTAATGACAGTGACCTTGACCCTGGCCAGGTATGCTTTGAAATACTGGAGGGCCCATATCATACCTAAACATTCTCGTTTTGTGACAGGATAATTTATTTCAGCTGGATTAAGAATGCGACTAGCACAGGCAATTACCGGTATATGTTCTTTGCCGTCTCTCGTTTGTCCAAGAATGGCACCTATTCCAAATTGGGACACATCCGTATATAGTCTAAATGACCGAGTGTAATCCGGAAAAGATACAATCGGAGATGCCACTAATTTATCTTTCAGGTTGTTAACCTCTCGGCTGCGCATGGGGGGTATGAGACACCACACGCCTGTGCGCACGTATTTGAGCTGTTCCCATCACTAACATCGTTATTTTACCATAAATATCGTTAATACTTATTCATATGCGCCTATTTTACCATTAATATGAAGATATTAACCAGTTACAAAAATAAAATAAGTGGAAACAGTGTTTGGCGGGTCAAAATTGCGAAATGAAAGCGAGAGTGTGTGTGAGTGAGTGTGAGCGAGTGTGAGCCAACCTTCCACTCACGAAGCTTTGAGAGACACTGGAGGTACCTCTCAATTCTCTTCCTGACTTCTCCCCTAATTCCCACGCTTGGTAACACTGATGACAACGCCCTGATAGCAACTCGCTAATGTTAGCACGAAAATAGACCACAGAATAAGGGAATAACAGGGAAAATAGGTGATAATTGAAGGAGGGGAGGGGAAAGTGGGGAAGGAGGGGATGTGGAGGAGTGATATTTGGCATGGCCCAGGGGCAAAACAAAAATAAAATTAAGAAAAGAAAAAAGGGTTCAAGTTTTTCTGGGGTGTTTTAAATGGATTTTTTTAGGCCCAGGATCTTAAGAGTCTTCCCGCAGTCGCCCGGGGAAACTCTTAAGAGTCTTCCCGCAGCTCCTGGGTTAAAGGCTTGGAGACGTTGTTCTGTCCACTTAAAGGGCTCTTCTTTTCTTGTTAGATCGTGCAAAGGTTTGGCAATAGTGGCGAAATTCTTGACAAACCTTCGATAATAAGATGCCAAACACAGAAAAGCTCGTACTCCTTTGACGTTAGGGGGAGGTGTGATTTTACTGATAGCTTCTAATTTGCTAGAGTCTGGTGAAATACTTTGTTCCGAGACAATATGCCCCAGAAAATGTACTTTATATTTTGCTAGAGTACCGTACATTTGGAGGGCTTGAGTTTGAGGCTTGCGTCTCTGATTCGTTGAAATGCTTGTTTCAACCGTTGTAAGTGTTCGGCCCATGTTTTCCCGAACACAATGATATCATCCAGATAGGCAAGGCATGTTTCCCAGGTTAATTCTTGCAACACGGATTCCATTAACCTGGAGAATGTTGCTGGGCCATTGCACAGGCCAAATGGTAGCACAGCAAATTCGTAGAGTCTGCCTTGGCTGGTGGAGAAGGCCATCTTTTGTTGATGCTCTGGTTATACTGGAACTTGCCAGTACCCTGCTTGTAGGTCCAGAGTGGTGAACCATTTTGCCCCAGCAGAGAATCTAGGGAGTCTTCAAATCTTGGGAGTGGTGTAGCATCTTTGATAGTAACATCATTGAGCTGCCTGTAATCAATGCAGAAGCGGGTGGACCCGTCCTTTTTCTGGACCAGTACAACCAGAGATGACCAAGGGCTTGTTGATGGTTTCACTACTCCTGTGGCGAGCATATCTTGCACTTGTTTCTCCTCTTCCTATCTTTGAATTGGAATTTTCCTACAGATGGGTTTCTTGATGGGATGCTCTACAGTATGAATAGGGTGATGTAGCATGTCTGTTTTACCTATATCTTGGCTAGAGGTACGGTAGCGAAAATATCTTGGTAGGATATGAGTAGATTTGTGAGGTCAGTTTGTTGGTTAAGAGTCAGATTGGTAAGAATATCAGGAAGAGGGTTCTTATAGGGGGGGGGGGGGGGGGGGGGGGGGGGGGGGGGGGGGGGGGGTGGGGGGGGGGGGGGGGGGGGGGAGAAGAATCTGTGTGAACAGACAATTCTTGGGAATACATCTCAAGATCGCCAATGGCTAGTCCTTTTGGCAATGTGACAGGTTTATCAGATATATTAGCTATCTTGATACAGTTTAAGCGGTTTGGTAGCAGGCTAGGAGTGGTTAGGCATGCCCCATTGAAAGGGCTTTGGATGTGTGGGGTCAGAAGTACATCTCCTGAGATGGTAGGCACTAAAGGAACCCATTTCTCATGATGAGGAGGAACTGTGATTGTAGTGGAAATGATAGCTTGAGATATAATATGAGATTGGGGGGAAAGGTTATGTTGATTACTTTGAGGTTTAGCAGCGATCGGGAGAGAGGTAGGCAAAGGTTCTGATTTTAACTGCTTGAGGGTGTCAAGGGAGTTTTTCTTTTTTGGGGGTTTTTGAAGGTGGATCAAAAGTTAATATGCGGTGCTTACAATCTATAGAGGCACTCAACGATATGAGGAGATCGAGACCTAAGTAACCATCATACCTAGTCTCACTGGGATTATATATCATGAAAGAATGATTGACTCCGTGATGGGGAAGAGGGGTGTTTACATACAGTGGAAAGAGTCTGTCCTAAATTTGGCATGACTTGATTATTTGCACTGACAAGGATTATGAAGGAAGATTGTATTTCTCCCAAAACATATTTATGTCTTCGGAAAAATGGAAGGAAAAGACAAGAGCGGCAAGCTCCCGTATCTATCAGCAGTCGGACTTTCACCCTGTTAAGTGTGATTTTGGTATACACTGGTAGACCATTATCTGATGTCCCGTCATGAGCCCCCGCCATGGTTACGACTATTTGTTTTGGGGGGCAACCTAAAAATCCTGAGGATCTGGCTGTACGACTTCAGGTATGTAGGGCTCCGTTTCTTCTTCAGTCTGTCCGTCTTCTACTCCTGCCGTTCAGTCATCAATGATAGTGGATATTTAACGCGGTTTTATCCAGGGAATTTGAGCCCACCAACTTGGGGTCTTGAGTCTCTTCCTGGTCAACTCGCCGAATGATCTTTTTAGTGACCACAACATGCATGGTCCTGAACAAGGCTTCCAGTCAGCTGGTCTAATTCTGGCCCACTCTTCTACTTTATCAGCCAGACGAGGAGCTACTGGACGGGGGCTGTTTTGGTGTTTGGGTGGGTGGTCACTTTACTGATCACGGCAATCTTGTCTTGTTCCCTGGATTTCTGGAGTGCCATGATACGTCTTATGACTGGTAGATCCGCGTCATAATTTGTAGGTTCGACTATCGAGAAGTGGTCGGTTACCGGGTCAGGCAAAATTCTCACAAGTGCCTTGAAGACTATCTTCTTTCTTTGTGCCGTGGTTTCTTCTGGGAACGCAGTTAATGCTATCTGATGTAATTGCTCAATAGTGCCGTCCAAATTCCCTGAATATTTAATTTTGTGAAACTTCTTATCAGCTATGGTTTGTCCCAGCACTGGCTTAATGGCAATTTTCACATAAGCCTCGAATTGCACCCAGGTTAACCCAGGCATATTATCATGCACATACGCCGACAATTTAGTTGCATACTTCCCTAACTTTACCACAATAGTATGGATCTTGGAAGCGTCCTCGTTTCCGACCATAATGTCCAGGACCGGTTTGACTATTTCCATGTATGTATAGATATCATAATCCTCAGGCTCGAATGCAGGGATGTCAAGAGATCTAATGGCTGCCATGGTGAATAATGTGTTAACACTTTAACTGAGTACCAAGATTTTTATTTTTTTTTTACAATTAGAACACACATGTTGATAATTTATGCTGTATTGAGACACCGCTGCCACCAGTGTTATGCCGGGATATAATATTTCTATCCCGTTACTCAGTCTTCACTAAAATCCAATTCTGGACTTATAGACTGTAAACATCCTCAACAGGAACACGTCGAACATGTTCTTAATCACAATATAGGTACTCAATTAGGTGCTGCAGAACACAATACAGAACACACATGTAAATTATACACATTCAGTTTATTTATAACATCGGTATGTATTAATGAGATCCCGCTTATTTTGACGTTACGTTACTGGGGGTAGTGCTTGGGTTTTGGTCTACCGTATATATTTATTTATTTACATATTTTGGAGTTTCCACGCTACACCTCCATCAAGCTTAAAAAAACACCCCCTAGACCCCCTTTCAAGATAAATTTGTAAATTTTTCGGTAGAAAAATTTCCCGGCCTTCGCTCGCCAGGAAAAAATCGACACCTAAAGGGCACGAAAGATCTTAATATTGACAAAAAAATGAGGCGAAAGGTCTCAAAATCGCCAAACTAACGGAACGAACGTCGTAAAACCTCAAAACTAATATGCTAAACATGAGGGAAAAGGGTGTCCATAAAAAGCGAGTACCGGTACTACCCCGTTAAGCCCTTCTGTACCGGCGATGTGTTTCATATTAGATTCTAGCTACATTTAGACGAGTTTGTGAAGCTTTGTAAGGATATATGGAAGGTAAAAGGGTTAATTGAGATAGTCTGTAGTCCTTTAAGGGGTAGACGTCCTTCTTTAGCTGCACAAACTCTTCTATATAAAGCTAGAATGAAATAAAATAGACGTCGCCGGTACAGAACGGGTTAATAAAATAAAATTGCTCAGTCCCTCTATCCAAATCCAGAGTTAAAAGCTGAAACTAAGTGAACAACTACGTAATTTAATTATGGGGAAGTGTTAAGGATGGTCACCGTTTTTTTTTTTTTTTTTTTTTTTATCTATCTCTCATTTTCTCTGTTTCCCTGGCTTTTATCCATTCGACCCCATTCAGCCAACTTTGTTAAGACATTTATCCCCATCCAGGTGTCGATTTCTTCCTGGCGAGCGATAGCGAGCCAACATTGTATGGAGAAATCCGGCTTCGCCGGAGAAATATTTCTATCGAAAAATTTACAAATTTAGCTTGCTGTCACAGCAAAAATATATATATGCTGGCTCGCTCGTCAGGAAAATATTGACACGTAGATGGGGGTAAACGTCTTAAAACAGTAGGCTGAATGGGGCCGAATGGATAAAACCCAAAGAAAGAGGGAGATAAAGGGGAAAAAAAAGCGAGGTGGGCTCCCTTAATTGCATTACTGGGTCGTTGGTTGACATAATGATAATTGAGTGGGTGTGAAGGGGAGCTAATTACGCATATAGCATTCGCGTACCAATATATATATAATTAGGTACCGGTACTTGAATATATTGTGTGTGTTCATTGTTTTCTGTTGTGTTGTCCCTATTCGGGCTCTGTCTTGAGTCGGCCACCCCCAGAAGAAAAAAAATAGAAAAAGTGGGGAATGGTCCTGAATAAATGCATACTTGAATATTGGCTATATAATTATCAATAAATGCATACTTGAATATTGGCTATATAATTATCAATAAATGCATACTTGAATATTGGCTATATAATTATCAATAAATACATACTTGAATATTGGCTATATAATTATCAATAAATGCATACCGGTACTTGAATATTGGCTATATAATTATCAATAAATGCATACTTGAATATTGGCTATATAATTATCAATAAATGCATACTTGAATATTGGCTATATAATTATCAATAAATGCATACTTGAATATTGGCTATATAATTATCAATAAATGCATACTTGAATATTGGCTATATAATTATCAATAAATGCATACTTGAATATTGGCTATATAATTATCAATAAATGCATACCGGTACTTGAATATTGGCTATATAATTATCAATATTTCAGAAACGTACCGGTATTCCATAGGCCTACATAATAATTATACAGTATATGCCGTACATACATATTATACATAACGTACCATACATACATACATACATACACACACAGTCTAGAAGTTACCAGTGGGTGACAGCGGCGACGGTAAAATATATTCAGGAAAAATAACAGTTTTGATCGTGCATTGGCCATATATGTACCATTAGAAAGCTAATGAAAAATCCTATATATCACCTGCTATCGGTGAAAATGGGGAGGGAAAATACGGGCGGACTGAACAGTAACCTTCACCTTTGGTGAAATTCCACATATTATTATTATTTTGTTTTTGTTTTTTGAAATCTTATATAATAACCTTTCCTCTTGCTGTTTATAAAAAAATAGAAATAAAAAAAAATATATATATTATGGGTGAAAACCAACTGAGAGCGAATATGTTGGTGCGGCTGGGATTCTATAGAAGCAAAAAACGATCGTTATAGGTTTATTTCTATAAAATCCAATATTGATGATAGCATATTCTAAACACCGCCATCATGTTCAGCGGAAAAAATAGCTGTGATTTAGTATGAAAATAAAACTAACGATAATAAAACGATATACCGGTACCGGTATATCTCATATAGTTTATAATATAACAGTGCGTTTAATCTCCACAGGTAGGCTACACTTCGTGATGAATCATATGTTCTCTAATTGTGGAAGGTAAAATGTATTGATATAAACCTATCTTGTGCAAAAGGATCGATATAAACATAGCTTGTGTAAGGATGGAATCGTCGAAAACACAGGAACAATCTCCTCTATCTAAACACATCCACCCACACAAACACTACCTTGTGTTAAATTAATCAATAACACTTAGTACTTTTAAGTCTAGCCCATATACTGTATATTTAAGGCGATAATTAGTGTAGGTTTTAACATTTGAAATTGTTTGACGTCAAGTGTTGATTAAAATACAAACTCGATCGGTTGTATTTTGTCAACTCGGGTAGTTTTGTGGTTGCGGGATTTTTGTGGGTAGATTGTAATACAATAGGCTAAATACATCGGAGATTTCACCATATTGATTGACTAAACCTGTATACAGTATATGAACTGAAATTAAAAGTATGTACCGGTAGCTTGTGCTATGTGCCTTTAATATTCTGTTCTCAAAAATTTCGGTTTTCATGCGCCGTTCTGCTGTCACACCAAGGCTTATAATCATTATAGTACATATAATTTCCTGTGCACACTATGAATATACAGTACATACTCAACACACACACACACACACTCTCTGTGCCTTTTTTCCCGGTGCATTATTTTACTACATTCGGTGCGGTTATGCCACATCTCGTCGATATCGTGCAGCACGTGGTGTTGCCGTGGCAACGTTGGGTGTTGACGGGGCAGCGGCGGGGGATTAAACAAAAAAAGTTAATGTTCCCGATGCACCCAGATGCAAACATGTGTATACCGGTGCAACCCGGTGCTCAAACGCCGTCCACACGTCAAAAACCCGATGTACCCGATGATACCACGCTAAAAGTCCCTGTGCGATTTTATTAGACACCCCGAAACATTTCGTCCCCAAGCAGCACGATTTGCCACGTCCCGCCTTGTGGATAACCCACCGCTCTCCGATAACCCCCCCCCCCCCCCCCCCCCCCGACACACGTTGGCGATTGCACCACGTTGTGTCCGGATATTCAAATCGGGGTACATAGGGACCAACATCGTGAATGTGTGAAAGGGGCTTTAAGCTTCTGTTTCCGGTTGTGTTCCAGTGACGGGATGATGAGGGGGTTGGCGGTGGTGCGGGTTATTTACTGGACTCTCTTATTCTCTATGTTCTTGGTATATTGGCTGAAAATCTCAAATCCTTGATACTGACCTAACCGAGCCAACAACACATTAATAAATCTCAAATGGTTAAATTCAAACAACTTTTCACGGGATATAACAGTATCCTTTACTGTAATCCAATATATATATATATATATATATATATATACCGGTATATATATACAGTATATATATATATATATATATATATATATATATATATATATATATATATATATATATATATATATATATATATACAGTATATATATACAGTATATGTATATATAGAAAGAGAGACATACATACATGCATACATACATACATACATACATACATATTATTGGGATGGAATTTGTGCTGTACCTGGTACCAGTGCATTACCACAAGCCCACCGAAACGTCAATAAAATACCCTCATTGTTCCCTGATTAAATATCACTGTATGAATATTCCCATATTCAAAATATGCTATAGGGGTGCAATGCCTGGTGAGTTATCTGCTCAACAGGTGGCGTTGTGTGTGTGTAAGTGAGTCCGAGTGTAGGAGGTGAGACAGTGAAGCACGGGAACGAGGTGGCTTCAGAGATGGGGTCGTTTCGGGCCATGAGTGAGCACCGTGCCTCATGTGAAGGCAAGATGGCAGGTGCTCGTTGTACTCTACGTGCTTCACATGTCTCACTCCCTAGACTGGAACAAGACCTCACGGGCTTCACTGTTCATTGTAAAGCGGTGAATGTTAAGGCTCTCAGCCTATGCCCGAGAGGAAGTAAGTTGGAATATAGAAAAAAACAAAAACAAAAAAACATACATTAACTTTTCCACTGTTTCATGTTTTGTATCCGCGTAACCTCCAGACGATTCTTATGTTTGTATCTGGGAACGTACCGTAGCTGCTAGGGTTGACCTTGAACTAAACACGTGGCCTTGGCGGTGACAATCGATCGTCAGAAGCGGCGCGCCCTTGAGGGACCCTTCAGAACACAGAGGGGGTGGAGTTCTTTTTTTATTACAGGGGAGATGGGCGTATTCATTTGCTTATGTATGACGTATCCTTCTAATATTTTCTTAATTTCTTCCCTAGACCTCATTCAAGATAATTTTATTACATTTTTCGATAGAAAAATATTCCGGCCGGCTTAATACAGGCTTGCTATTGCTCGCCAGGAATACAATCGACACCTGAATAGAACGAAAAGCCTGAATACTGACAAAGTAATAAGCCGAATGATCGCCAAACTAATGGGTCGAAAGTCTTAAAATCTCAAAACTAATGGGGCTACACATGAGGGAGAATGGGAGCCACAAAAACGAACCCCAAGGTGTCAAACCGAAGCAATTTTATTTGAAGACTTGAATGAATACGAGAAGGAATACAGGACAATTAATGTGAAATACCTGTAGCATTGTTCTGGTCATGTTATCACTTCCAAAGACATAATTAGACCTACCGTACTGTATATACCGTAATTTTAGCTATGCCTATGCAATAATAAAGACTAAAAATAATGGACTCGGCTTTCGTTTTACACCCTGTTACGTAGCCCCCTGTAGGGATAGCGTAGTAATGCAAGCACCGTGTCTGTCTGTCTGAGTGGTGTGCGTGGAGCGTTTCCGTGTGTTTGTGCCATCCCTGCAGTGATGATGAAGGTGTGTCAGTGTAATGACTTCCACATACCCTTCCTAATCTGAATGTAATCGTCTAATAGTAGCCAGATAACAGAAACATATGCGTTATCTAGAAATAGTTAATAATTATCGATGTGTGCAGTGATTATCTTGGACTGCCATTCTTTCTTTTCCATGGTGGCTCTTCCGGAGTGTGTTCTTGGAAAGCTTTTGTAGTGTAATCCCTTGTGTGGCAGGGATTTGTATTACGGTCTTGATGGTGTAATGGTTAGAGCGTGTAAGTTATGTATACAGTATCCGTGTTCGAATCCCATCACATGCTTTCATTAATTTCGTATGGGGGGTTATTGGTGTTAAGAACGATGTTAAACAAATATGCTGTACTGGCGACGTCTTTTTTGTATTTTATTCTTGCTGTGTTTAGACGGTTGTGTGCAGTTTGAGAAGTATCTGAGGTACCAGGTAGTTAAAAGGGTTAAGTGAGATAGTGGGTGGCAGGGATTTTTTTTTTAGTTATATGCGATCTGGTTTGAATTTAGCTGGCTTTGTTATTTTACTGAAGGTGGTGTGATGTGAGAAAATGTTCCGTCAATTTTTAAGGGCAATGTTGTAGTCGGGAATTTAGATAAAGAGGTTAAATTGTATATCACTGGTACATGAAATATCCCAACAAATAGTTATAATATAATTACCAACGACGTAGTCGATGGGTGTAATCCAGTCCCCCACACACGGCTAATTCAATTGCATGACATGTAGGAATGTTCACATAATACAATATCGATACAATGAACTTAGCTTAGAGGACTGGTGATGTAGGACTGTTGTTAATATTGTTATAGATTAATATTTGTAGCACATGGTGAACTGTGGGTTGAGTCAGAGCCGGGGGAGGAGATGTTGACTGTATGGTGTTGATTGAGAGACTAAAGGGCCGGCGTCCGATCGCTTCGCGAAATTACATATAGCTGCCGGCTCATAATAATTATAACCCATAACTTGGTTTCATAATACATCTAGAGCTGATGTAGATATTTATACATTACAGTTAATATTTAACCTAACTTAAGAATAAACTACAATACACAAAGAACCAGCCGAAATCGTACAAGCGATACGATAGCGCCAAATTCAAATGTCCTATTGGACCGAAACCTGTCGGGATCATTACCCTATTCCCGACATATTGCCCGCCACCAAAAATGATATACAGGAGCTATATACAGAGAACAAAAAAAGGACATCGAAGTCAAAGATTACCTTGTTTGATCTTTGATCTCCAAAGATCCACGGAACTCATAGCCGTCCTCCTTTTGGGACGAGCGCCACCTGAAGCCTGAGGAGGATCATCCTTCTCATCATCAGCTGCCCCACCTTGAGGAGCACTGTCACCAGCACTCTCCCGCGGAGGGGTATCAGTAGAGACGCCAGGATCATCCGGCAGTTCTACATCCTGCTCCAAGGGATATAACCTTACGACTGGGCGAGTAGTAACCCCAGTCGAAGTTCGTATTCTAGCAACCCTTATAAGACCATCAATGCCCTGGAACAAATCGATAATCCTCCCAAGCTTCCAAAATAACCTAGGACGCTCATCATGAATCAGGACGATATCCCCGATACGAGGCCATCGTTGATTCGTCCCTTTGATCTTATGAGAGTGACGCTCGCGAAGAGACAGCAAATATTCTTGGGTCCACCGTTTCCATAGATCGTCGGACACCTTGTTTACATACTGGAAGCGACGACGTGTGGCGTCAGCATGCCGAACGTAGGGTCATGCAGATCTTCGTCATTGACGGACGATCTAGGAAAGGTATTAAGGGTTCGTCCACGTGTTAGCATAGAAGGCGAAATGGGTAAGAGGTCATCAACATCTTCCGAGGTATAGGTCAAGGGCCTGCCGTTGACTGACATCTCAATTTCTATTAAGATGGTTTGCAACTCCCGTCTGGTCACCAGTGCCCTTCCTAATACCTTCTTCATGGCAGATTTGACGATACCGATAGTTCTCTCCCAAATCGCCCCGAACCATGGTGCACGTGCTGGTACAAATCTCCACTGACAACCCTTTCCAGTGAGGGTAGCCACAACCTGCGGGTCATCCATTAAACTCTGGAGATATTTAGAGGCCCCGACAAAACAAGTCGCATTATCACTCATAATAATTTGAGGGAAACCATTGCGGCCTGCAAAGCGTCTTAGAGTATGCAAAAACCCCTCACTGGATAGGTCGTCAATCAATTCAATATGAATCGCTCTGGTTACCGCACATGTGAATAGGACGGCATATACCTTTATGATATTACCGGGCGATTCTCTAACATGAATCGCTCCGGTGTACTCTACCCCGGTTACCTGAAATGGTTCAGTCCTTTGTACCCTGAACTCAGGCAAGGGAGGTAGATCAACTGGGGAGTAAGGCTTACCCTGTAATATTTTACAGATAGTACAGCTATTGTGGATCCCTTTAATTGCTTGTCGCATCTTAGGGATCCACCAACGTTGTCGCATATACGCCAGAACATAATTTACGCCAAAATGTAGGCAGGTCCGATGGCATTGGCGAATCAACATTTTGGTAATCAAATGAGAGGAGCTAAGGAGGACAGGATATTTTGCAGAATCAATAATGTACGCCTTTTGTATCCTGCCTCTACACTTAATTATGCCTCCTTCCATATATAATCCTAGCTGCCTCATTAAGTTTGAGGGTTTGGCCTTTGACTCCTTGCTCAGGATTTGATGTTCAGTAGGATAAGATTCCCTTTGTACTAAACATATTAGTTTCGCTTCTGCTGATCTCAATTCATGGAGTCTGATATGCTTCGAATCTTCACTAAGGAAAGACCTGTGAGCCCGACTTATCATGTTGTTAATGAAACGGTATATCCATGCAAATACCCGTATTACCTTATCATAGCTGCCGTAACGTTCCCACTCTACCAACTTGTTATCCTGATGTGTAGTACTCACATTCGAACTACTTAACACATCATCTTGGGGCCGACTAGAAGGATCAGATATGTATTCCCTGAAATCCTGAGGCCATTCAGTTGGAGATGTAAGCCATGGAGGTCCATGCCACCAAATAGAGGAAGACATAAACTGTTGCGCCGAGATCCCCCGGGAAATTATGTCACTGGGGTTATCCCTGGTGCTCACATAGCGAAATTTAGCTGTAGTAACTAAGTTATGTATCTCATCAGTGCGATTAGAAACATAAACAGGTAACACTTTCTGGCTGTGTACCCATGGAAGCGCTATTTGACTGTCGCTCCAGACATAGACGTTATTAATCTGTAGTATGTCTGTATAAGCATCCAGTGTAAACTTTATTAGACGAGCAGACAGAAGCAATGCAGTAAGTTCTAATTTAGGAACTGTTAGCTTCTTTATAGGGGCTACTTTGGCCTTCGCTATAGCCAACGTCGCTTCACTACCATTGCATATGTATATGGCAGTACCGTATGCACTATTACTAGCATCAGAAAAGGCATGTAGATCCACCGGTTGACCATTAATAACCTGACGATCAAGTTGGACCTTGCAACATGTGGAAAGGTCCGACCGAATCAACCGCCAAGTATCTTGTAACTCAGTCGGGAGGGGCGTGTCCCAATCTAGTTTTAGCCGCCATAGTTGCTGTAAAAACATACGAGCACGGATAGTGACAGGCAGCAAAAAACCTAGGGGATCAAACAACCTCGCTGACAAGCTTAAGCAGATTCGCTTGGTCATAAGCTCACTGCCGCATGGGATGTGACAGAAGGATATACAATCTGTGGTAGTGTCCCATTTGTGGCCTAAAAACTTCACCTCACTATTCTCAGTAGCTACACCGTCAGAAGCAAATTGACCTTTCAAAAGATCACTATTAATGGCCCATTCTCTCAAGTATAGATGAGCCTTGGCAAATATATCGCGGATCTCCCAGCATTTCTTGAGCAATAAATCTTCATTGTCCCCGGTGCCTTGAAGATTGTCCACATAGATCCCCTGCCTGATCTCAGTCTTGAAGTCAGGATCTAGTCCAGCCTCCTCAAGATGACGCAAGATAGTAGCGTTGAGAAGGAACTGGGAACAGGTCGCCCCGAATAAGACGACTCTGAACCTGTAGACCAGATAGTCTGAATCTAGATCCATTGGGTCCCGTGGCCATAAAAATCTTGTCGAGTCCCTGTCTTCACGATGGAGTTGAAGCATCAGGAAGGCCTTCTCAATATCGGCGACCCATGCAAACTTATGACATCTGAAGCGCAACATAATTTGCGCTAGATCAGAGACCAGGGACGGACCCGTGTACAGACAATCATTCAGGCTATAGGAGCGATCACTGGATTTAGCAGAGCAGTCATACACAATACGAACAGGAGTGGTGGAACTGCCCTTTTTAATCCCATGGTGAGCAAGGTAATGGATGTTATCCCCATATTCACTGAGACCTACTTGCTCCACAAATCCACATTGTACTTGCTCGGGTAAAACTGCCGTGTAAGTCTCGCAATAACTTGGATCCTTGACAAACTGCTTCTGAAGGCCACGTAACCTACCAAGTGCTAGATGGAAATTAGTAGGTAATTTACTCTTGTTATCATTCCAAGGGAGCCTTACCACATACTGACCTCTGCCAGAGTCATACGTTACAGTCTCTTCATACGAGCTTAACGCTAGCTTGGAGTCACGATCAAGTTCATGTGGGTCAATTCCAATATTGTCCAAGTCCCATAGCTTATCTATATCAGTACATGTATTATCAGGCACCTTTGGCCTAATATATTATCTATGGGGCTTACTGCTACCTTGAGGACCGTAACCACCTCCACCTGTGTGTCTTGAGAGGAAGTGGCATAGGATCCAGAAATGGCATAACCTTGGATCGTGGTGAGCATTATTAGCTTATCTACCCGCCGATATCCAGGGTGAACCAGGTCGTAGTAATAATCAGCTCCGACCAGTAGCATAATACCATTTTTAGCAGAGAGTTGATCATCAGCCAGTTTATACCCCTTGCTTCTGAGATATTTCAAATGTGGTTGAATCTCTGAAGCTATATAGAAACTGGGTAGTGTGTCGACCACAACAGCCTTGATGGGACATACCTTTCTTCTACAAACATAGGAAATCTCCACGATATCATAGTCACTGGAATCTATTTCACCAGTGAAACCATGGAGACGCAAATTCTCTTGACCCTTGCTGGTACACTTGAGCTGGGGTAATGATGACCGCAGAACGAATGACCTCTGTGAGCACTGGTCAAGTAAGGTGCGCGTCATTATAGTATTATTATTACTCCCCACTACTGGCAGCATCATAGTAGGAAGCAATTGACATTCTCGAGAAGCAATGGACATGGCAGATACTTTATCACCCTCGCTCTTACCTTTCTCATGTGACTCTTTGGGGGTTCTCCCCTTTTCTTTGCCGTCGTGCCGATCAGACTGGGTGCAAAGGGAAAACCAATGTTTCCCCTTGCAATACTTACAAGGTTTGATGTAGGAATTGGTGCAGGTACTGTTGAAGTGGTCTCTTGCCAGACAGCTGGTACATAACTTAAGCGATTTAGCCTTGCTAATCTTCTGTGTAGCCTTAGGATACTTAGGACACTGATACCACAGATGACCGTGGACACTGCACAACTTACAACCTAATGATATCGGCCTTTTCTGTTTAGGAGAAGTCTGTACCGGGAAAGCTGCAGTAGATGGCGACATCTCCACTTGACGGTAGTGTCCAGTACTCTCCATATTGAAGACTTCAGTCTGGTACACCTGCACCAACGCTTCCAAGTTTAGTGGAGAGTCGCTTAGTTGTCGTCTTAAGATTTCCCTTAGGGGAGAGGGTATTTTATTCAAGATATTCACACTAAATATCTCCTCCTTGGTGACGGCCATTGTCTCCATAGATCGGAGGAGGCTCTCAAAGGAGGCATAGTACTCCTTTAGGGCCGTCACATCATAGGATGGAGGATCTAGCGTGAAGAACTTAGTAATTAACGCGGTCTTGATGACTTCCACTCTCCCGTAAGTTCTCTTCAGCAACTCCACTGCAGACTCGTAGCTGGTAGCTTCTAGCTTGTACCCATCGACTAACTTCAATGCCTCCCCTTTCAATTGACCACGGAGATATGTGAACCTTTGGATGGATGTGAGTGTTTTATTATGATGGACGGAACACTAAAAAATATCCCAAAATCCAGTCCAGGTAGCCGAATCCCCGGAAAAGGTAGGCAAAGTAAGCTTCGGCAGGTTAAAACCAGTCGCCTTTGGTGTACCGGTATCCTTAACAGAGGTTGCTTCTTGGGTGGAAGATAGTCGGGCTAAGGCTGTATTAACGTCCTCAAAGTACTCAAGATCTGCCGACATTTCTTCTTCCACATCGTCAGTTACTGTCAATAAACCATATACCTGCTGAGCATAACTATCATAAGTAGCTAGCGATTTAGTAACAGTAGCAAATTTACCTTTTATCTGATCAGCCGTGGCACTTATTAAAAATTCATCAAGATCTCTTAAACATCTATTTAAACTTCCCTTCATCCCTCCCTTAAGAATCTTAAGTTTCTTTAAATCTGTCATCGTTAAGGTCTAATTTTAAGCAACTTAAACTACAATGAGGTCAGACTACAAACCGTTAATCGCTTAGGAATCAACAGCGGCAAACCCCCGTTACTTCAAGAAATTTACTCAAAAAGAATTACATAATACTTACATCCCCCTTAATATAAACTATCGAAAGGAAATGATCTAACTAGACAAAATAATTAAATACTAAATCCATTAAAAGAAAGGGTAAGGTGAAGCACTAATTATTGAAAGGCTATTATGAAATTGAAATATAAAAGGTCACATGAGAACCCTCCCCACCAGCAAAATTAATAATGAGTCCCACAATGACAAAACACAATTAACACCACAGGCACACCACCAAAGCGAAATGAATAGCCACCACAGACACCTGCAGGCCAAGACTGCCTAGCCTAGCCTAGCCTATGAGCGCGAAATGGCACCCGACGAGATTACCCCTACCCCAATCTCCAGCCCAGCTAACCCACCAAAAAACGCCAAGGATCACACGCCCAAAAAAACCTGGAAACTAGCCCCAAAAAAGATAGGGACGGTGCCTAAATGGTAAAAAACACGAGGGAAGAAGCTGGGTCTAAACTAGGGAAACGGCAGTCGGCCAACAACGCGCGAGGCGGCAGCCATTTGTAAGCCCACAAGCGTCAAGGAAGCAAACAAAACGGTACTACGGTAAGGAAACCTTAGGGCACGAAGGACCATTATTTGTCGGGAATTTAGATAAAGAGGTTAAATTGCATATCACTGGTACATGAAATATCCCAACAAATAGTTATAATATAATTACCAACGAGGTATTCGATGGGTGTAATCCAGTCCCCCACACACGGCTAATTCAATTGCATGACATGTAGGAATGTTCACATAATACAATATCGATACAATGAACTTAGCTTAGAGGACTGGTGATGTAGGACTGTTGTTAATATTGTTATAGATTAATATTTGTAGCACATGGTGAACTGGGGGTTGAGTCAGAGCCGGGGGAGGAGATGTTGACTGTATGGTGTTGATTGAGAGACTAAAGGGCCGGCGTCCGATCGCTTCGCGAAATTACATATGGCTGCCGGCTCATAATAATTATAACCCATAACTTGGTTTCATAATACATCTAGAGCTGATGTAGATATTTATACATTACAGTTAATATTTAACCTAACTTAAGAATAAACTACAATACACAAAGAACCAGCCGAAATCGTACAAGCGATACGATACCCCCAAATTCAAATGTCCTATTGGACCAAAACCTGTCGGGATCATTACCCTATTCCCGACAGTTGTAGTCTGGCGGCGTGTGTGTCTGGCAGTGTCTGAGTATGCTGTACCGGCGACGTACCGGCGACGTGCGTGCGCTTATCTGTGTGTGTGTGTGTGTGTACATGTATAAGTGAGTAACTGTACATGTGTGTGTGTGTGTGTGTGTGTGTGTGTGTGTGTGTGTGTGTAAATACCCGGTAACTAAATACCATACCAAACAACCTCTGTCAGCAATCCTTTACCAATAACCCTGCCCCGAAATTCTGAACGCTCCTAAATGAACCTCCATTAAGAGTTTTGTGAATAGTAATGATTCCAATGATATGCAGCTCCTATTCATTGTTTCTCGTTCTGTATCTTTATGTTTCGTTCGGTAATGTGTGTTTGAGATTATTTTTGTTTGTATTACGTTCGTGTTTTTTCTTTCTTGCACACACACACACACACACACACGGAGGAAAAAACATCAAACTCACTAGGAGTACATCTCTCTCTCTCTCTCTCTCTCTCTCACACCCCGTGCTACCGCCAGACACACCCCGTGCTACCGCCAGACGCTGCAGACGCTCTGTCAACGCTCTCACGATATCGATCATAATTTGAGTATTAACTACTCATCCTCTTCATTCTTGTGCATGAAAGGTGGTTAAGAGCACGTTTAACCATCCTGTAGCTTAGTAAGTAACACTGCACGATATTTCGCTGTGTATTGACTGATAAACTTTGTGTTTATCACAAGACTCCTGCTCGGACAGGGCGCCACTAGCGCCATCTATTGTTTTGTTTTGCTTTGTAAACAAACGCTCTCTTATTACTATTTTATATAAAATCGTAGCCCCTAATTTTACCCATTACCTACTGTAGTAAGTATCTATTTAACTGCCTTGTATGTAAGTAAAGCTTTGCATATTAATTTGCTAATAAACAATATTGTTTACTAACTAACCGCCTACAGGGACTAACGCCGACACCATTTTGTAAACAAACCTTTTTTGGGATTATACATATTAAATTCCAGCAAATTTTGTACCAAATTTAAGTGCATTCATTTATCTTTTCCCCCTAGATATATTCTTGACTTTTTCTCCTCAGACTGATTTTACTTTAAGCTAAGGGTGGTATTTGTACAAACTAACCTAGCCTAACCCAACCTGCCAAGCTTTTAACCTAACCCAAACCTAGCCTAGCCTATAGCCAGCCAATCTGTTTTATTATTAACTCTTGTAGATATTGTATTTAGTATCCTACTGTAGCTATATATATCTGTAATTTTAGTTGTTGCTTGCACGATCTTGTAATAACCTTTGACTGATACACTTTTTTATCTAAAAAGAGTAGGCTACTGCTTTACTAGGCTTCAGTGACACCAGGGTCATCTGTTGACACAGTATATTAACCCCTTGTGTGCAGTCACACTTTATTTATATATAATCTCTATTTGGTGAATTGTATATTTAGTTACATATTCTGTTATACATATATTTGTTTAAGGTTAGGTTATCACACCTGGTAGCCTATTTCTGCGAATTTCAATTTTATTATATTCGGTTAGGCTATTCAACGCTGGTAGCCTATTATTGCGTATTTCAATTTTAAACAAAACTTTTGGTTAGGCTATCGCCCCTGGAAGCCTAATTCTGCGTATCTCAACATTTTTGTTTTCGGTTAGGCTATCACCCCTGATAACCTATTTCTGCGTATTTCAGCATATTTGTTTTCGGTTGAAGTGATTGAAGTGTTTTTAAAGTGAGTGAAGTGTTGTAAAGTGAGTGAATTGTTTTTTAAGTGAGTGAAGTGATCTGAAGAAAGTGACTGTCACCATGCCTCGCGCTTGTGCGAACTGCGCCGGTAGGTTTGGGGAGTCCATGTTTGCTACTATCGATCTTCAAGTCTGCCGGCTCTGCCAGCAACGAGAGAATTTTACAGTGAAATTAGATGAAGCCTACAACAAGATCAACGTCCTCACCATGAAGCTGGAATCACTCCAAGAGTTTGTAACACTCAACGTTGGAGTGCCACAAACTTCAATTGTCACCGCAACTCCAGCAGCCACCAACGCCCCAACGTCAACTGCCAACAATTCAACGCCTACAGTAGCCATTTCAGCTGATGTTTCCGATACTCAAGATACAAATAGCGACTCTCTTCCCCCTCAAGACAACTTCCGTGTCGTGAGGAACAACGTTTGCCCCAAGACCAGGAAACACATACCGATTACCGAGTGTCAAAACCGTTTCCAGATACTCGCAGACTCAGATGACGAAGAGGAAATAGAAGAAGTCCGGCTCGTGGGAGACTCGATGATACGTGGTCAGCTCACAGAGTTTTGCGCCAGGGCACCTAAGACCAGGAAGCGTTTTTGTATCCCTGGTGGTGGTGTGGATGACGTAGTTGCAGCAGTTGACGAAGTATCAAAGCTGGCCCCAGCTAATACAATGTACGTCATCCACGTTGGATCCAACGATGTACAGCGAACCCGGTCGGAAGATTTGCTTTTAAAGTACCAGCAGCTGATCAAGTCGTTTAAGGAGAAGTCATCAAGGATCATCGTCTCAGGAATCGTCCCCCGGCTCGGTGTAGAGAGCCGATTTTACAACATAGCCACCAGCACAAATCGTTGTCTAGCAAACCTCTGCAGGAAGGAGAACGTGGGATTCGTCGACACCTGGGACAATTTCTACTACGATGACTATTTGTTTTCGGACGATGGAGTTCATCTGAACCAGGTGGGAGTAGCGCGTTTTGGGCGTCTTCTCAACGATGCGGTGAAGGATTTTCGGAGAAGAAATCGACTCAGCACAGGACAACCAGGAAGGAGGACCGAAGACAGCGAGGATGGCAATCTACAAAGGAATTAAATACTAATCCGTCAAGAACCGCGAATTTGGATAAAGCTCCACCAACACGACCCAAATTCAAAACCGTCAGGGATAACGACCGAGGACCGAGGACAGCCATGAATGTAAATGTAGATCCGACCAGAACCAATAATTTGAATAAAGACCGTTCCTTGAATCCCAAATCCAAAACTTTGAATGTTTTCTATGCAAACGCTCGTAGCATACGCAATAAATTTTCAGATTTAGAGGAACTAGTGTTTACAGAAAATTATGATGTGATTGGCATAACAGAATCTTGGCTCAATACACAAGATAGAGACTTTTTAGCAGAGTATTCACTTCCCGGTTATGTAATGTTTGAGAACAGCCGAATAAATAAAAATGGAGGTGGCGTTTTATTTTATATCAAAGAAAGTCTTAACCCGACCCTCGTGTCAAAACCTCAAATTGTGAACGTCGACACATCTTTTGTGCTAATAAAGAATAATAAAGGTACAAAAATAATACTTGCGTTAATATACAGACCTCCAGCTCAATCAGTGCAAACTGACCGAGAAATTTACGAACAAATTGCAGATGTAAGTAACTCACAAGATACCGTAATTTTTGGCGACTTTAATTTACCTGTGACCAAGTGGGGCGATACTCTTACTTCACACTCCGGACATGACTTGTATACGAACTTGCAAGAGAGTTCGCTTTATCAATTTGTTCGAATGCCGACCCGTGGTAATAACGTTCTTGACATTGTACTTGCAACAAAAGAAGAATTGATAGAGAATTTGAATGTTGGTGATGAATTCAGTAACAGCGACCATCGTACGATAACTATCACTTTAAAGTTTACTAGTAACGAACCAAATAGTAGCATCGAAAAAGTCCCTAATTTCAAGAAAGCAAACTTCCATAAACTTAGAGCTATGTTTAAAGAAACTGACTGGAGCTTTTTAATTAACAATAACGACATAAATACATCTTGGAAGTTATTCGAAACCACTTACCTAAAAGCAGTGCAAGACTGCATACCATCGAAAATACGGCGTCCAGGCCATAATAATAAGCCCAAATGGTGGAATAAAGATATTTCAAACTGCCTGCTTGCTAAAAAATTTGCTAATGATAGATTAAAATCCTCACAAAATGACGAAGAACGGGTGAAATTTGTAGAGCTACGACGCAAAGCCAAAAAGTTAATTAAGCAAAGTAAAAAGACCTTAGAGTTACATATTGCGAATCAAAGTAAAACAAACCCGAAAGAATTCTATAGTTATATCAGAAAGAAAAAAGTAGTTACTTCAACTGTTGGACCGTTAGTCGATGAAAATGGAGAATACACCAAAGACGAAGTACAAATGAGTAATGCCCTCAATACCTTCTTTGCATCAGTTTTTACAACAGAAGACCTCAGTGATATCCCTACACCATCGCCGATTCAGATTGATAATTCAGATGTTCTAAGCAATATCACCGTTACAGAGAGAGAAGTATTGAATTGTTTAGATAAACTCAAGGTAAATAAAACGCCAGGACCTGATACAATCTCGCCTAGAGTTCTAAAGGAAGCTAAGAATGAGCTCTCCAAACCACTGACATTACTATTCAATAAATCCTTGCAGTCTGGAACTATGCCTGATCAGTGGAAGCTAGCCAACGTAACACCGATATTCAAAAAAGGCAGCAAATCCCTACCCAGTAACTATCGTCCAATTAGCTTAACCTCAGTTGTATGTAAAATGCTAGAAACGGTCATACGAGACAGACTCGTAAATCACTTAGAGGAAAATAACATACTTAAAGATACTCAACACGGCTTTCGTAAAAAACGTTCCTGTTTAACAAACCTCTTAGACTTCTTCCACGATATCCTCAACCTCTACGATGAGAGTAAAGCTGTAGATATTATATACCTTGATTTTCAAAAGGCCTTTGACAAAGTTCCCCACAAACGTTTACTGCTAAAACTAAAAGCGCATGGAATACAAGACGGTGTGTTGAAATGGATAGAAAATTGGCTCAGCAACAGAAAGCAAAGGGTAGTCATAAACGGTAAGGCATCTAAATGGACCAATGTAAGTAGCGGGGTACCCCAGGGATCGGTACTAGGACCAATTCTCTTTCTAATTTACATCAACGACATAGATGAGGGTCTCACCTGCACAATCTCAAAATTTGCTGACGATACAAAAATTGCAAATAGCGTACTCTCAAAAGAACAAGTTGACGATATGCAACACAATCTAGATAAATTGTCATGTTGGGCCCAAATTTGGCAAATGAGTTTCAATGCGGATAAATGTAAAGTACTACATGTCGGATACCTAAATGAGAAAGCAAACTATTCGATGAATGGCACTCAGCTTAAGAATGTAAACAGAGAAACTGATCTGGGAGTAACAATATCGAGTAACCTAAAACCGAGTCAACAATGTTCAGAAGTTGTTAAGAAGGCAAACAAAATAATTGGCTTTATAGGCAGGTCATTTGAGCATAAATCCAAAGAAGTTATCCTAACCCTTTACAATTCCTTAGTCCGCCCTCTTCTGGAATACTGCGTTCAATCCTGGTGCCCTTATTACCAAAAAAGATATAAACAAGCTAGAACGAGTTCAACGTAGAGTTACCAAAATGATACCTAGCCTAAAGAACAAACCATACGAAGAGCGTCTTAGAGAATTAAATCTATTTCCTTTAACCCAGCGCAGATTAAGAGGCGACTTAATTCAAGTGTTCAAAATCATCAAAGGCATCGACAATATGAACTGTAGTAAGTACTTCACTATCGACCAATCTAATTACACGCGGGGAAACGGTTGCAAAATTATTGGTAAATCTTTTAACTCGCACGAATCTAAGAATTTCTTCTTCAATCGAGTTGTCAACTTGTGGAATGGGCTTCCCCGAGACGTTATAGACTGCAGCACCGTTGATTCATTTAAATTCCGCCTAGACAAATATCTCGCATCAAACCCGCGACTGACTGCGTTTGTAAATGAATAACTTTATCCTCCCCTCAGTTACTAACCCATATGTCCCCTACTAACTTCCTAGTCCTGCCACGTTAGTGGCAGGGCAGTAGTTCCCTTTCCAATGTTCCCTTACCCACTCTAAACCACTGTTTGGACACTTGATCCTCAGTGTTTTGGAGGACAAGCAACCTAGAAGGGTCACTAGACCTGTTGTTGCTTGATTTCCTTTGTACTCCTTTGTACTCTCTCTCTCTCTCTCTCTTTCTCTCTTTCTATCTTTCTCTCTCTCTCTCTTTCTCTCTCTCTCTCTTTCTCTCTCTCTCTCTCTCTCTCTCTCTCTCTCTCTCTCTCTCTCTCTCTCTCTCTCTCTCTCTCTCTCTCTCTCTCAAATACAGTTCTGGGCAGGCAATGTAGCAAACGTTCACATATATAAAAATAAATATAGAGTTTTGTTTCAGATCAGTCCACGCTATGTTGGGATATGTTCACTATGTATAGCTGTGAGAGAGAGAGAGAGAGGTTTTCCCTAGTGTATGTGTGGGTGTATGTTATATATGTGCTGTGTTGTGTGGGCAGTGTTCTCTCCCGATAGCTGTGAGAGAGAGAGAGAGAGAGAGAGGTTTTCCCTAGTGTATGTGTGGGTGTATGCTATATATGTGCTGTGTTGTGTGGGCAGTGTTCTCTCCCGATAGCTGTGAGAGAGAGAGAGGTTTTCCCTAGTGTATGTGTGGGTGTATGCTATATATGTGCTGTGTTGTGTGGGCAGTGTTCTCTCCCATAGCTGTGAGAGAGAGAGGTTTTCCCTAGTGTATGTGTATATATATATGCTGTGTTGTGTGGGCAGTGTTCTCTCCCGATAGCTGTGAGAGAGAGAGAGGTTTTCCCTAGTGTATGTGTTGGTGTATGCTATATATGTGCTGTGTTGTGTGGGCAGTGTTCTCTCCCGATAGCTGTGAGAGAGAGAGGTTTTCCCTAGTGTATGTATGGGTGTATGTTATATATGTGCTGTGTTGTGTGGGCAGTGTTCTCTCCCGATAGCTGTGAGAGAGAGAGAGATAGGTTTTCCCTAGTGTATGTGTGGGTGTATGTTATATATGCGCTGTGTTGTGTGGGCAGTGTTCTCTCCCGATAGCTGTGAGAGAGAGAGAGAGAGGTTTTCCCTAGTGTATGTGTGGGTGTATGCTATATATGTGCTGTGGTGTGTGGGCAGTGTTCTCTCCCGATAGCTGTGAGAGAGAGAGAGAGAGAGAGGTTTTCCCTAGTGTATGTGTGGGTGTATGTTATATATGCGCTGTGTTGTGTGGGCAGTGTTCTCTCCCGATAGCCCATGTTTAGCCTCTCTCTAATATATTGAGAGAGAGTGAGATATATGTTTGCCCTAGTGTATGTGTGGGTAGCCTATGATTGTGTTGGGTGTTTTTATCAATACCCTATGTTTAGCCTATCTTTAATATAATGTCAACGGAAGAATACTGGACGAAAAGGATAGCACAGAATAGAGAGAGAGAGGTTTTCCCTAGTGTACAGTATGCGTGTGTGTTTTTTCCAATACCCTATGTTTTACCTGTCTCTAATATATTGTTTTTACTCTTTCCAGGTAAATTGTGGAAGTGAGCAGCAGCTAAGCTTGACGAAGTGACCTGTTTCCGAGAACAGGTAGGGATCATAGGGTAGACTAGGCAATGAGTACGCGATGGTCTATACAGGACGCAATATCGATAAGTATATAACTACCGGTACTAAACTATATAGGGGTTAAATTAATGCAATATACAGTAATGTAGTGTTTTATTTGTGGTCTAAACAGTACGCAATATCTATACAAAATAACTACTAAACTCTGAGTGGATTATTATTGCAATATATTTAGTGTCGTAATTGTATTTTATCGAACATTTTCATATGTTATAATACTAATGAACAGTTGTCGGCATTAATTCTGATACATAATGAAGGAATTAGTAAGGTTATCCAATTCAGCCCGAGGTAGCTTTGAATGTGAACCTATACTGTATCGGTGACGTCATTATCCTTATGCTCTAGCAACTAATAGATGAGTTTAGGAAGGACCTCTGACTCTATTATTAGGTGATTTTCTTGAGCTTAGGACGGACGCGTAGCAATCAAAAGGCTACACACTATCGCAATGAATCCTTTAGCTACGGTGTGTGTGTGTGTGTGTGTGTGTGTGTGTGTGTGTGTGTGTGTGTGTGTGTGTGTGTGTGTGTGTGTGTGTGTGTGTGTGTGTGGTGTGTGTGTGTGTGTGTGTGTGTGTGTGTGGTGTGTGTGTGTGTGTGTGTGTGTGTGTGTGGTGTGTGTGTGTGTGTGTGTGTGTGTGTGTGTGTGTGTGTGTGTGTGTGTGTGTGTACAAACTAGTACAAAGGAAAACAAGCCACAACAGATCATGCGACCCCTCGAGGTTACTTGCCCTCCAAAACACTGTATTTAATATCTACAGCTTTGTGTGTGTGAGAGAGAGTACAAAGGAAATCAAGCAACAACATATCTAGTGAACCCTCTAGACTGCTTGTCCTCCAAAACACTGATGGTCAAGTGTCCAAACAGTGGTTTAGAGTGGGTAAGGGAAAATTGGAAAGGGAACTACTGCCCTGGAACTAATGTCCGTGGCAGGATTAGGAAGTAAGTAGGAGACAGATGGGTTAGTAACATAACACAGTTATAAGTGACCTTTTGTATATCTGGGAAAAGAGAGTAAAGTCTTCGTAATATATATATATCGGTACGCAATAATCCTTGATGAATCTGAGGGAGGAATATAATAGTTATTCATTTATAAACGCAGTCAGTCGCGAGTTTGATGCAAGATATTTGTCAAGGCGAAGTTTAAAACAATCAACGATGCTGGAGTCTATAACGTTTCAGGGAAGCCCATTCCACAACTTGACAACTCGATTGAAGAAGAAATTCTTAGATTTGTGAGAGTTAAAAGATATACCAATATTTTTGCAACCGTTTCCCCGCGCGTAATTAGATTGGTCGATAGTGAAGTACTTACTACAGTTCGTATTGTTGATGCCTTTGATGATTTTGAATACTTAAATTGAGTCGCCTCATAATCTGCGCTGGGTTAAACGAAATAGATTTAATTCTCCAAGACACTTTGTATGGTTTGTTTTTTAGGCTAGGTATAATTTTGGTAACTCTACGTTGAACTATTTCTAGCTTGTTTATATCTCTATGGTAATAAGGACACCAGGATTGAACGCTGCATTCCAGAAGAGGGCGGACTAAGGAATTGTAAAGAGTTAGGATAATTTCTTTGGATATATGCTCAAATGACCTGCCTATAAAGCCAATTATTTTGTTTGCCTTCTTAACAACGTCTGAACATTGTTGACTCGGTTTTAGGATACTCGACATTGTTACTCCCAAATCAGTTTCTCTCTCTACACTCTTAAGCTGAGTGCCATTCATCGAATAGTTTGCTTTCTCATTTTGGTATCCGATGTGTAGTACTTTACATTTATCCGCATTGAAACTCATTTGCCAAATTTGGGCCCAACATGACAACTTATCTAGATTGTGTTGCATATCGACATCGTCAACTTATTCTTTTGAGAGTACGCTATTTTCAATTTTTGTATCGTCAGCAAACTTTGAGATTGTACAGGTGAGACCCTCATCTATGTCGTTGATGTAAATTAGAAAGAGAATTGGTCCTAGTATCGATCCCTGGGGTACCCCGCTACTTTTGTTTTTGTTTTTTTGTTTTTTTTCAGAGACAATGAACGGAGGAAGGAAAAACACAGATAAAACAAGAAGGTCCATGTGCCTAAAGGCATCCTCCATTCATAAAATGTTTGTAACAACTGGATTTAAACATTTGTAGATTGTAAGTTTGTGGAAAGCAATTCGAGGGAAGTGAATTCCAAAGAGTAGTAGCTCTGGGGATAAATGAATTCTGATAAGCAGAAGTTCTGCATTGTGGAGGAGAAGTGTAAATTCATGGGCGCTCTCAGCTGCCCTAGTTCTACGGGGAAAGATGTGGAGAGGCGGCACAATTGAAGCAAGTTCCTCGGAACAATTGCTGTGAAAATATCTGTAGAATAATGCAAGGGATGCAACGTTTCTTCGTATGGATAATGTAGGAAGGTCCTGTGTGATTGCAGGGTTATTGATTAATCTAATAGCTTTATTTTGAATTTTGTCCAACTGCCTCAATGCAACCACTCCACTTCCACCCCACAGAGGTGAACAGTAATCCAACTTACATTGGTCCATTTAGGTGCCTTTCCGTTCGTGAATACTCATTGCTTTCTGTCGCTGAGCCAATTTTCTATCCATTTCAACACACCGTCTTGTATTCCATGCGCTTTTAGTTTTAGCAGTAAACGTTTGTGGGCAACTTTGTCAAAGGCCTTTCAAAAATCAAGGTATATAATATCTACAGCTTTACTCTCATCATAGAGGTTGAGGATATCGTGGAAGAAGTGTAAGAGATTTGCTAAGCAGGAGCGTTTGTTATGAAAGCCGTGTTGAGTATCTTTAAGTATGCCATTTTCCTTTCAGTGATTTACGAGTCTGCCTCTTATGAGTGTTTCTATCATTTTACATACAACTGAGGTTAATCTAATTGGACGATAGTTACTGGGTAGGGATTTGCTGCCTTTTTTGAATATCGTTGTTACGTTGGCTAGCTTCCACTGATCAGGCATAGTTCCAGACTGCAAGGATTTATTGAATAGCAATGTCAGTGGTTTGGAGAGCTCAACCTTAGCTTCCTTTAGAACTTTAGGTGGGATTGTATCAGGTCCAGGCATTTTATTTACCTTGAGTTTATCTAAACAATTCAATACTTCTCTCTCTGTAATGGTGATATTGCTTAGAACATCAACATTATCAATCTGAATCGGCGATGCTGTAGGGATATCACGGAGATCTTCTGTTGTAAAAACTGATGCAAAGAAGGTATTGAGGGCATTACGGTACTCATTTGTACTTCGTCTTTGGTGTATTCTCCATTGTCATGACTAACGGTCCAACAGTTGAAGTAACAACTTTTTTCTTTCTGATATAACTGTAGAATCTTTCGGGTTTGTTTTACTTTGATTCACAACATGTAACTCCAGGGTGTTTTTACATTGCTTAATCAACTTTTTGGCTTTGCGTCGTAGTTCTACAAATTTCACCCGTTCTTCGTCATTTTGTGAGGATTTTAATTTATCATTAGCACACTTTTTAGCAAGCAGACAGTCTGAAATATCTTCATTCCACCATTTGGGCTTATCATTATGGCCTGTACGCCGTATTTTCGATGGTATGCAGTCTTGCACTGCTTTTAGGTTGGTGGTTGCAAATAATTCCCAAGATGTATTTATGTCGTTATTGTTAATTAAAAAGCTCCAGTCAGTTTCTTTAAACATAGCTCTAAGTTTACGAAAGTTTGCTTTCTTGAAATTAGGGACTTTTCGATACTGCTATTTGGTTCGTTACTAGTAAACTTTAAACTGAAAGTTATTGTACGATGGTCGCTGTTACTGAATTCATCACCAACATTCAAATTCTTTAATAATTCTTCTTTTGTTGCAAGTACATGGTCAAGAACGTTATTACCACGGGTCGCCGGTCGAACAAATTGATAGAGTGAACTCTCTTGCAAGTTCGCATACAAGTCATGTCCGAAGTGTGAAGTAAGAGTATCGCCCCACTTGGTCATAGGTAAATTAAAGTCGCCAAAAATTACTATATATTGTGAGTTACTTACATCTGCAATTTGTTCGTAAATATCTTGGTCAGTTTGCACTGATTGAGCTGGAGGTCTGTATAATAATGCAAGTATTATTAATTGTTATACCTTTATTATTCTTTATTAGCACAAAAGATGTGTCGACGTTCACAAATTGAGGTTTTGACAAGAGGGTCGGTTTAAGACTTTCTTTGATATAAAGTAAAACGCTACCTCCATTTCTATTTATTCGGCTGTTTTCAAACATTACATAACCGGGAAGTGAATACTCTGCTAAAAGGTCTCTGTATTGAGCCACAATTCTGCTATGCCAATAACGTCATAATTTTCTGTAAACACTAGTTCCTCTAGAGAGAGAGAGAAAGAGTACAAAGTACAAAGGAGTACAAAATAAATTAAGCAACAACAATTCTAGTGACCCCTCTAGGTTGCTTGTCCTTCAAAACACTGAGGATCAAGTGTCCAAATAGTGGTTTAGAGTGGGTAAGGAAAAATTGGAAAAGGAAGTAGCCTGCTGTCCTTGAACTATTGTCTGTGACAGGATAAGGAAATTAGTAGTGGATAGATGGGTTAGTAACATAACACAGTTATAAGTGATCTTTCGTATATCTGGGTAAAAGAGAGTAACGTCTTAGTAAAATGTATACGCAATAATCCTTGATGAATCTGAGGGGGGAATAAAATAGTTATTCATTTACAAACTCAGTCAGTCGCGGGTGTGATGCAAGATATACAACAATATCAACAACAACAATAATAGTGTCAAATATATCTAATAATAAGACAGATATCTAGACTCTAAACAAAAATTGTATTGTGGCCCTATTCTAAGAGGCCATATATTCTAGAGTTAACAAATATTCCATGCCCATCGTAAATTGCCAACAGGCTATTGAAGTAATAATGCTAATAATAATTTGAATAATAATAATAATGCTAATAATAATAATATTATTATTATTACTATTATTATTATTATTAATAACACGATAAGTACAATATAATAATCTACTACCACTACAATAATAATAATATAAATAATCTACTACCACTACAATAATAATATTATTATTATTATTATTATTATTATTATTATTATTATTATTATTATTAATAGCACGATAAGTACAATACAATAATCTACTACCACTACAATAATAATAATATAAATAATAATAATACAAACATAATAATAATGATGTTTACAATAGCAATAATCTACCGTACCACTGCAATAATAATTATACAGTAACTATAGCAATAATGCTAATAACAAAACTAATATATGTAATAATATCAACAGCAACACCAGTACAACACAATACAATATAATGAATGACCATCGCCCCCCCCCCCCCCCTCCCCCCCAAAAAAAAGGTACATGTGGGGCGCCCCTATTGTGAGTGTCTATATTTCACGAGAGTTTACAAATATTTCTCGCCCACTGTAAATTGTCACCAGCCAATTGCACAGCACGGCTTGAACGTCATGGGTTTTTTTTTTTTTTTTTCTTGTAACGTAGTTCTGAATATTCGCTTTATATAGAGAGAAGTATAGTAATCTGAGTATAGCGTAGGCTATCCAGGTTTACTTATGTTACCACTTTTGCTAAAACGGCTTCCCAGAAGCTGGGTGTGCTCAACCGCCTCAAGGAGTTCTTTACCTCTGCACAGCTATTTGCTCTGTACAGGGACACAGTGCGTCCTTGTTTTGAGTATTGTTCACATGTGTGGGGAGGATCTTCTCACAGAACACTTCTAGACAAAGTCTAAAAGAAAGCCTTTCCTATCATTAACTCCCGTCCACTCACCAATTCTCTGCAATCTCTCTATTCGCCGTATTGTTGCCTCTCTCTCGCTTTTCTATCGCTACTACAATAATCAGTGTTCCTCTGAGCTCTCTCAATGTATACCACCTCCTCTACGTAAGGTACGTAGTACTCGTCTTGCAACACAATCTCACCCCTACTATGTGCAACTCTCTTGTCTCCCTTATCCACATAGAACAAAAAAACACATGTGTGGGAGTAATTACTTCTGCCAGCCTAGTTCTGAATATTCACTGTAAATAGAGAGAGAGAGAGCGAGAAACTATATTACCGGTACTCCTACAATCACTGCTTTTACTACTAAGTTGCTGCTACTACTACCACGAAAGGTGAAACTAAATGTCTAAGAGAGAGAGAGAGAGAGAGAGAGAGAGAGAGAGAGAGAGAAAAGGGTGGGAGAGTATTTTTTTGGGTAACTCCTTTTTACTCCGTTGTACTCCTTTGTACTCCTTTGTAACCCAGTTATGAACATTCGTATAGTAAAGCTGGTATTTAAACAACACTGTACGGAATTATTGAGTATGAAAAGGTCATTTAAGTGTCCATAGCAATGTACGGAATTATTGAGTATGAAAAGGTAATTTAAGTGTCCATAGCAATCTATCGATTTAAAGGGGAAAGGTTTATTTTGGGGCCGTTTCGTTTTTATTTATTTATTTATTTTCCATTCCTAGACCTCCATCAAACTTTAAAAAAAAAACATCCTCAAGTTCCAACTTTTAGACATAGGCCTATTTGCACATTTTCGATAGAAACATGTGCCTGCCGAAGGCTGCTCCCTCCATATTTACAGGCTCGTTATCGTTCACCAGGAAAAAAATGACGCGACAAGTCTTAATATTGACAAGGAAATAGGGTGAAAGGTCTTAAAATTGCCATTCTAATGGGTCGAATGTCTTAAAATCAGAAAACTAATGGGGCTAAACATGAGGGAGAAGGGAGGCCAAAACCCTCCCCCCATCCCCCCTTAAAGGTATGTTGATGGTAATAATAAATCTGTGGTAAACTATCAATGGAAGTTAAATATTTCTAAGCTATAATGATTCAAATAAAATCAATCTAAAATAAAACTACTCCATATCTAAATTGAATTCAATCTGAAACAAGCTAATTTATATCCAAAGTTCTCACATAATAAATTTATATATAGGCTAAGGTTATAAGGGTTAATATTAGCCAGGAATTAACTCACCAATAGTTCCACGTGGCAATGAGGCAAAGGAGAACGTTTACCCAATATGGCGGACAATGGGGAAACAAGACTTCGGCCCTGAGGCTCGAGTCAAGTGAAAGAAAGAATAAATGATTATATGGGAATAGACATGAATACTATGCTTATCTGTCAGTCATTCATGGCGTCGATGAGAGCGTCGTGATGGTATAGCTGTATTTATTGTTGTCAGTGTATTGTGATTAGAGGCACAAAAGCTCGATCAACTGAGGGCGGAAATTAGATGTTAACTTGTTGGTGTTCGTGGAGGCTCTGCGCTGTCTTCCTCAGAGGCACACCTTGCTGCCTTGGCAAACGCCAGGAGCCCAAATTATCGTACCACATCTAGGATGCTCTATACGATAAATTATATTAATATACGATAAATTCATATATACTACATAAGACCATGTCAATATTGCTTAATAGCATATTAGGCCTTTTATAATCATAACTTAATTACAATCTTATAATATACGATCTACTCGTCCTACGCCGTGCTGCAGGAACGACCGTGACATCACAGAGACGTACGGGATCACAAAAGAGTCATAGCCTATCGTATCTACACGATACACTCCCCCCACAAAAAAATACCGGAACCTCACCTTAACCTCCTCGGCACCGTCACGTACACATGTACGTAATAAGCGCTTCCGTAAAATATACCGTCCCGTACACACGTACGTGATAAATTAAAAGAAATGCTGCCGGTCGGTTTTGCTGCCTGGGGCTCTATCTACGGTACTGTATGTCACACTGGGGATACAGGAAGCTCCGCCCCTTTCCCCAGCAGCCAACCAGAGCCCTGTTACGTCACTGAGGACCGTGAGGTCACGGTATCTCTCGACTAATGAGAGGCAGATTTTTCCCCCAGGGTCCAGTCTTCCCCTAGGCCCCACCCACACAGGATTATAGTGCTTTTTTGTCTCCGTGCATTCGCCATCTTGGTCTTCATACGCATTATTATGCCATTTATTATTATTATCATCATTATTATTATTTACGTGTATTTAGTAGGGAACATTTGATAACTTCGACTACTGATACTACTACTACTTCTAATACTTCTAATACTGCTATCCTGTTGTACCTAACTACTCTACTATACAAATTAATGGGTATTTGGCAAGGTTTAGTGGGTGGATAATGCGCGTGGTAGGGATGGGGGCGGGGTGGGAGGGAGCGGTATGTAGGCCTACTGAGCGGGATGGCCGCGCGGTGCCGAAGGGGTACTTAAAGCTGCCCAGAGGCTATCTTCTGACGGCACATGTCGACGGCGCCAGCAACAGTGCGTCTGGGACGCGTCCCGGTCCGAGATTGATCACCATCAGTAAGAGGTGAGTCGTTACCTTGAGAATCCTCGGACCCAGCAATAACGGGTGGAGCATCAGATTGCAATGCGGAATCGAGCTCCAAAGCGTACAAACGTGCGATAGGACGAACAGTAGTTCCAGTGGCCGTTCTCAATAGTGCCACCCGCTCTACAGAGTCTTCCCCCTTGTATACCTCCAACACGCGGTTCAATTTCCATTATAAACGAGGACTATCTTCTTTGATTAAAAGTAAGTCACCTACAGTAGGTGCCGTCGGTCTACCAGAGGGTGGAACACTCCTCTCCCTTAATGCTAGCAGATATTCACTAATCCACCGTTTCCTAAAATCCTCGATTATCCTTGATATATACTGGTATCTCTTAGAAACCGCTGCCTCAGAGTACAATGAGGGATCCTCTAACTCTACTATGGATTGGAAATCAGATGGAAACACAGTCAATGGTTTACCATATAGCAAGTGAGCTGGCGTTAATGGTAGTGGTTCTTGCAGGTCGGTGTACACATTTGTAAGCGGACGATCATTCACCAGAGGACTGTCGTCAACTCCCTCTACTTTAATAGAGCACGTCCTACTGTACTACTGCTCTGAGTCCTGACTTTACTATGCCGACACACCGTTCCCACATTCCACCTAACCATAGTGCCTTAACTGGGATGAACCTCCATTCGCACTTCTTCTCTCCCAAAAAAGTTATGATTATATGATCACTGCTCATATCCTTCAGATATTTTGATGCCTGGACATAAGTGGGAGCATTGTCGCTAAGAATGAGTTGAGGGAATGAACGACGGGCACAAAACCGTCTAAATGCCAGCATAAATTCTTCGCTGGACATATTATCACATAGTTCTAGGTGTACCGCTCGAGACGTTGCACAGGTAAACAATAATATATAAACTTTCTCATGCTCTCTCGTCTTCAATGCACCTGTGTAATCTAACCCTACAGCTTGGAAAGGTTCTATGTGCTTTACACAGCATTCAGGTAGAGGTGGAGCTGGTCCAGTTGCATACGGTTTACCCTTTTGTCTCTGGCATATTATACACTTTCTTACTACGCGTCGAGCTACTTGTCGAACTCTGGGTGTCCACCATGTGAGACGTAAATTTGATATAATATGACATACCCCGTAGTGTTTTACTTCCCTATGTGCACGTATGATCAATAGATCAGTAACGTGATGTCTTGTTGGCATAAGTATAGGACGGTTTGTGCCGTCCGTTACACCCGACCACTTCAGGCGACCCTCACACCTGATGAGGTCATTATCTAGGTGCAACCTTAGTTGACGCACTAGATTAGGCATTATAGTCTTATTCGAGCTTTGCAAAGATTCTAATTCATTGGAAAAGGTTTCTGCTTGAACCCCCCTGATCAAAGTTACTTCAGCTGCTTTATATTCACGAGCATCAATATTGTGACCCCTGTTACAGAGCTGGCCCGTTACTTTAAGCTTGATATTGGATACATATCTCAACACCCAAGCGACAACTCTAACTAGTTTATTATAGTCACCGAATCTTGCCCACTGTATTACTGGACTCGGTGGCTCATTTGGTTGGGCTGTAACTGCCACTGTTTCCAGTGGTAGAAGTCCCTCACCAACAGCATGCCAAATCGTCCATTCACCTTCATGGAGCAGCCACTTTGGACCATGCCACCACAATTTGGACTTCACTAACTGGCTAGCCGTTATACCCCTAGTTATGAGATCACTAGGGTTTTCTTTTATATTTACATAATGATAAGCAACGTCTGGCAATAGGACCCTAATCTCATCTACCCTATTTCTCACATAAACTGGCAGAGACTTCTTGCTATGTATCCAGTTGAGTGCAACCTGACTATCGCACCAAACATGAACGATTTCAATGTTTAACTCGCTCTCGTATGCTGCGCGTACATGTTGCACCAGACGTGCTAATAGCAGCGTGGCAGTCAATTCAATTTTAGGGATAGTTACCTTTTTAACCGGGGCTACCTTGGCCCGGGCTGTAACTAAATGTGCCCCAAATGAAGGAACGACATGTATGCCGTGGCGTTAGCATCGCAAAACGTGTGTAACGTAACGTCACCGAACGCCGTCACTTTACGAGGTAAAGGTTTAGTACATAGGATGTCATACTCATTCAACAACAATGTCCCTTGGTCATTCAGGTCTTAAGGCAAATTGTCATCCCATCCTATTTTACGTCTCCAAACTTCCTGCATTAGAATCCTAGCTCTTATGGTAACGGGTAATGCTAGACCCAAAGGATCAAAAAATTGCGCAACTTTGCTCAACAGACTTCTTTTTGTGTGCGCTCCTGTCTGCTGAGCAAAAGGCCTTGTTTGAAAAGTTAGTATGTCATGTTTACATTGCCAGATCATCCCCAAATTTCTGGACTTGTCCTGGTTATGAGATGCCGTACCGTCCACCTGTATCAAACTCTGAAGATCTTCACTATTAGTAACCCACTCGCGGAGAAATAAATGTGCTTCTGTAAACAATCTGCGTGCTTGCCATTATATATGTAACAAATTATCCTGACTATCGCTAGAACCCTGCAAATTGTCTATATATAACCCGCGAGATAGTTTACTTGTGTCCCCATGAGTATCCGGTAGATGTTTTTTGATTGTGGCCTTTAACAAAAACTGTGAACATGTGGCCCCAAAGAGTATAACCCGAAAACGATAGATTATGACCGGACTTTCAGAGTCGCTAATGTCGTTGAACCAAAGAAAGCGGGTAACATCTCTATCTTTCTCTTTTAGTTTGACCATCAAGAATGCTTTCTCGATGTCACTAGTAAATGCGTACTGCCCCAGCCTAAACCGCAATAGATGTTGGGACAGGTCCGACACCAGGGACGGACCTGTCAGCAGGCAGTCATTTAGACTGGGTTGTTGACCTTGGTGGGCAGAGCAGTCATACACCACCCGTATTGGTGTGGTGACGCTGTCTTTCCTCACCCCATGATGGGCCAGATAGTGAACCCTACCCTTCTTAATCGGTTCCTTTACATCGACTCTCTCAATAAAGCCCCTATCTTCATAACTCCGAAAGACATCGTCATACGCCTGGTGCGTGCTCGGTTCATTAGTTAAATTATGCCTACGCTGTAATGCGCGCAAGCGGCCAATGGCCAAACCATAGATGGTAGGCAGGCTTATCTCACTGTTCTTCCGGGGTAAACTAACCTTATATTTCTTGTGTGAGGCACAGTAGCTCACAGACTCGTTAAACCTTTTCAGTGCAACTTCCGAGTCATAATCAGTCTCCATAGGATTAATGCCTATGTGATCCAATCTCCACAGTCGTTCCAGGTCGAACTCGGCAGTATTTTTAGGGTCACTAGGTTGGGAATACTCCCTTCCCAACTCCTCTGCCGTGGTTACATTCCCTCTTAAAATCGAAACCGTGTCGACCAGGACATTTGACTGTGTAGTATGCACCTTTCCGCTCATGCAATAACCAAATTTAGTGGGGATTAAAATTACACCACAAATTCTTTTAAATCAAGGGTATACTACATCATAATAATGATCCACACCAAGTAGAACATGCACCTCACTCTGATCTCCCATGGGATCTGACAAGTGAACCCCTTTGCTACGTAATGTGTGTTCCACCTTTTTCACTCCTACAGATATATATTCTGGTAGGGTGTCTACTACGATACATGTCATAAAGTACCTGTTTTTACGGCAGAAATATGAAATCTCCGCTATCTTGTAGACTTGTTTGTCAGTTACCCCTGTGAAGCCCTGCAATCGAAGAGTCTCAGCCCCTACGATTCGGTGCTTAAGTCCCATTAATACAGACCTTTTTTTATAAAGGATCGTTGAGACCCCTGATCAAGAAGTACCCGACAAACCTTGTTACTGTGATTACCTTCCATAGGAATCTGTATTGTGGGCAATATAGTGGTGTCTTGCGTGCTACCTAGTGTCAAAGTTGTAGTACCCTCTAGTTTGACGTCTTTAACTTTATCTGCTGTAGGACACAACTTGTCAAAGTGATGTCCTTTGCAGCGGCGACAGGGCCTTAAGTATGCAGCAGTACATTGTCCCTGCTTACCATGTTCCTTACTTAGACAACCTACACGTAGCTTCAACTTCTTTGCCTGTGCAAGTTTTGTCTCATTTGTTGGGTATTTTACACAGAAACTCCATTTATGTTTGTTGTTACATAGCTTGCATAGAATCTGAGCAGGTTTCTTATAATATTATGTACCCTCTTTATTTTTTTTAGTCCCCACCGTCATGCTTACAGTTCCCGTCTTCTCCACATTCTCACTCCCTCCCGATACATGCATTCTCCCTTTGTTCAACTGTAGATTATTGATTTCTTTACTGAACTGAGTTTTGAACTCCCCCAGATCAAACGATCTAACCTTGTTAAGTATTGCCATAGGAAGCTTCTGACGTAAGATAATGACTATCATTTCCTGTGTGGTAAGCCCTAGGGTATCTAGCGATCGAGTATGGCACTCCATATTTGCCCTAAACTTTGCTAACTCCTCAACCTTATACTGTGGTTCTGCGAGCTTAACAAGGCAACGACATGGGCCATCTTCAACTGTTCTTGATCCCCGTATGTGGACTTTAATAATTGTACTGCCCCAAGATAACTATCACCTACTACTGCAAAACCCTCCATCAAATGTAAGGCCTCTCCTTCCATTTGTCCCTTCAGGTAGTGAAACTTGCGGACATTATCCAAAGAGGATTCACGTACTGTAGACTGAAATACGTCCCAGAAAGCTAACCACTCAGTCAATTTGCCCCCAAATGTAGGAAGATTGAGGTTTGGGAGGTGCACAGTGTGTTTTGGGTCAACCCTTCTATGGGTCTCATCTCGCCTCCCTTCTTACTTGTGACAGCATGCTGTAATATGTGCTTCGCTTTAATGACAGCTTCATCATAGAGGGCGCGATTATCACACTCTGTAACTATCTCTTCCTCCTCTGTCGTGCCTGCCACAATCACCTCACTCATAATACGATCCATAATATATCCATAATACGATCGTGGGTAGCCTGGACATTGTCTAATCTAGCTTCTAATTCCTCAAGGTCAGCAGTAGTGATGAAAGTGTTGAAATCTACAATTAGCCTATTTATACTCCCCGAAGTCCCGCCCTCTGATTTTTAGGGGCTTTGCTCAGCACCCCACTAGACGGTGTCTCTTCCTGTTTATTCATTTTGCATGTAAGCCTATAGGCTATTTATCTAAATGTTACAACAATAACGGCAAAAAAGTAGTCTAGTTAAGAGACGCCGACCGGCAGACTTCTATGTTATGGAGAAAAAATAGCACACAAAATAGCAACACCTACTAAAGGGTCATATTGAACAAGAAAAAATGTTAGGTCAGGTCATAATTATGTCACAGTAAGTCTGAAATGTAAAAAAATATTATTGGGGGAAGATGATGGGTGGGATGCAGGACTTGGGCAGGTGCAACGATGTGGCCCTGCATTCCGGCTCTAACCATCGCTTGGCTAGTCCTACCAGATTATCATAGAGTTGTTCCTGCATCCTGTTATATGTCCCCTTGCTCATTGCCTTGAAAATTCCTTACTGGTAGCTAATTCCCGAGGTCTGGGCACCATTGTGGTAAACTATCAATGGAAGTTAAATATTACTAAGCTATAATGATTCAAATAAAATCAATCTAAATTAAAGCTACTCCATATCTAAATTGAATTCAATCTGAAACAAGCTAATTTATATCCAAAGGTCTCACATAATAAATTTATATATAGGGTAAGGTTATAAGGGTTAACAATAGCCAGGAATTAACTCACCAATAGTTCCACGTGGCAATGAGGCAAAGGAGAACGTTTACCCAATATGGTGGACAATGGGGAAACAAGACTTCGGCCCTGAGGCTCGAGTCAAGTGAAAGAAAGAATAAATGATTATATGGGAATGAACATGAATACTATGCTTATCTGTCAGTCAGTCATGGCGTCGATGAGAGCGTCGTGATGGTATAGCTGTATTTATTGCTGTCAGTGTATTGTGATTAAAGGCACAAAAGCTCGATCAACTGAGGGCGGAAAATAGATGTTAACTTGTTGGTGTTCGTGGAGGCTCTGCGCTCTCTTCCTCAGAGGCACACCTTGCTGCCTTGGCAAACGCCAGGAGCCCAAATTCTCGTACCGCATCTAGGTTGCTCTATACGATAAATTATATTAATATACGATAAATTCATATATACTACATAAGACCATGGCAATATTGATTAATAGCATATTAGGCCTTTTATAATCTTAACTTAATTACAATCTTGTAATATACGATCTACTCGTCCTACGCAGTGCTGCAGGAACGACCGTGACATCACAGAGACGTACGGGATCACAAAAGAGTCATAGCCTATCGTATTTACATGATCAAATCTAATACAAGGATAGCAAGGTAAATCACCATTAATAGACCCAGTTAATCTATGTACCTTTTTTATAGCCTTGTTATTTTACAGGTTAGGTCTGTATCGGGTGAAGTGTGGGGAACTATACTATATTAATTATAATTAGGCAAACAATCTGGACTACTAACCTATATAACACAAAACCGACTAGAGTAATCGAGTCCATTTGTCTACTAATTGGGAAGAGTCAGGTAGGGAATAGGTGTTGACATTTACAGCCTACTTGAACTCGGGACACCCACACCCAGAACATAACCATCTAAACCATTACACCACCAACACAGTTCCCAGTTGTATTGATCCCTTCTGTACCGGTGACATCTTTCATACTTGATTTTAGCTACATTTAAACTTATTAATGTAGCTTAGGAAGAATGTTATGGTACGCTAGCTAAAAGTATTAATTGAGATAGTCTGTAGTTTTCAATGGGTAGACTTCCCTCCTAAGCTGAGTAAAATCGTCTAATAGTAGCCAAAATACAGTATAGTGAATAGGACGTCGCCGATATAGGAGTTAAATACACTCGACTATATAATACTGTATACTATCCATCTCTATCCCTTCCCCTTCCCCTCCCCTGTTACCCTCCACTTCCTGTCCTGACTGTTGGTGGGTCGAGTCCAGCTGAGAGTATAACAAAAAGCAAATATTATGTAAATTTATTTATTTCTATATTTCTATCCTCTTGCATAGGCCCTTGTAACCGGGACTGTGTATGTGGGCAACTGTACATTTATTGATATATTTATTATTGATGAATTATGTATTTATTGATTTATATATTATTGATTTATCTATATATTATTTACTTTTTTTTTTTTTTTTTTTTTTTTTTTTTTCTATATTCCAACTTACTTCCTCTCGGGCATAGGCTGAGAGCCTTAACATTCACCGCTTTACAATGAACAGTGAAGCCCATGAGGTCTTGTTCCAGTCTAGGGAGTGAGACATGTGAAGCACGTAGAGCACAACGAGCACCTGCCATCTTGCCTTCACATGAGGCACGGTGCTCACTCATGACCCGAAACGACCCCATCTCTGAAGCCATCTCGTTCCCGTGCTTCACTGTCTCACCCACTACACTCGGACTCTCACACTTACACACACACAACGCCACCTGTTGAGCAGATAACTCACTTACTTATATAATATACTGTAAGCTATATACTGTATATACGCCTATTTATTTAATTTCTATCCTCTTGCATAGGCCCTTGGAACTGGGACTGTACAAGGGGGAATGGCGTCATTTGTCCGGCTCTGGGTTGACCGATAGTGATTCCCGGCTGTCTAATGGCCGGATTGCGGTCCAGGCCTTATTGTGATGTGGTGGTGGTGGTGGTGGGGGGGGGGGGGGGGGTTGTGTGTGTTAGAGAGATATATTTACTAACTATCCTATCTTGAATACAGACATTTCTGAGAGAAAGAGAGAGAGAGATTTACTAACTGTCATATCTTGAATACAGGCAATATATCTGAGAGAGAGAGAGAGAGACTACTAACTGCCCTATCTCGAATACAGACAATATATCTGGGAGAGAGAGAGAGAGGGAGAGGGGGGGGGGATTTACTAACTGCCCTATATTGAATACAGACAATATTTCTGAAAGAGAGAGAGAGAGAGGGGGGGGGGGGGGGATTTACTAACTGCCCTATCTTGAATACAGACAATATTTCTGAGAGAGAGAGGGGGGGATTTACTAACTGTCATATCTTGAATACAGACAACATTTCTGAAAGAAAGAGAGGGGGGGGGGGTTAGTATATTAACTGTCCTATCTTGAATGCAGACAACATTTCTTGAAAAGAGAGAGAGAGAGAGAGAGAGAGAGACAGAGAGAGACAGAGGGAGAGAGAGAGGTGGAATAGCAACCCCATAGTCCTCTTTTGGCTCACAGTTTTATATATCTCGATTTTTGTTATACGTTTGTGCGAGTATTTTTTTTTGTAGGATATGCAGAGAAAGATTTGTTTTTTCAGTTGTGCCAGTTTTTCCTTTATTTGGGTAGGCTAAAAATGGCAAAGGTTGAGGTTTATTGTATTGTAGCACTGTGTGGGGGGGTGGGGGAAGGCGTGGGGGGGGGGGGGGGGGGGGGGGGGTGGGGGTAGAAGGGAGGGGGGGGGGTGAGGGGTGTATGTATGTATGTATGTTTGAATTTGTGTTTATTTCGTTTTGTGTGTGTGTAAAGGCTTATCCCTCAATAACTTGACCTGACCTGACACACAAACCACACAAAGACCGACACACGAAACACAAACCATGAACACACACCAATTAACTCTTTCAGTACCGGTGCAGCCCTTTTAACTTCATTCTGGCTACTATTAAACGTTTTTAACCAGCTTAATAAGGGCCTCCAGCAATTCACAGGCTTCGAACTACCGGTATCACACTTTACCCTTTTTACTAAGACAGATCAGTCTTAAACTGCACAAAGTCGCCTAAATACAGCTAGACAAAAATAAGAGAAGAGCGTCGCTGATGCATCATTTACGATAGCGGAATTATCGCTACCAAGTGTTACCGTAGGTGGTGAGACACGATACCGGTACTAACCCTTCATATACGATGACGCACGTTTTCGTTGTTTACTGGCTATCATTAGGCGATTGTTGTCAACTTTGATACGTACCAGGACCCGAATAACCGATTACCCCACCCCCCAAAAAAAAAAAAAATAATAATAAAAATACATAATAAACGAAAATAGATAAAACATTGACGGAAAAGGCGCTTATTTGATATGTTGTGTTGTACTGTACGTGTTGTAAGCCGGTCCCCCCCCCCCCCCACACTTACAACCAACCATTATTTTGACTACGGTAGGGCAAGTATCGGTGCCAGGTGTTGCTCTATGATGGTGTTGGGTATTAATTAGTGAGCGGTACCTTGTGTTTCATGGATTTTTTTGTTTGTAGTATTATTATTATTTAATTTATTTTTTTATTTATTTTTTTGGGGGTGGGGGTTCCGTGTATGTGATTGTTTTTCCCATGATGGTTTTCCTGTGTATGTCATGCTATATAATCGTGTGTGTCCTGTGTATACCCTACAATAATCCCCTACATACCCGTACCATCAATCAGGGGAAGTATCACAGGCAACTTTTACTGTAGGGCGGTGTTTTGGAGTATTTACACTATCTGGGCCGACGTCTTGGGATATGTGGATTAATCATTATTGAGGATTTTGCTTGTTGCCGCTATTATCGAGCAATGTATATTAGTTTGACCCCTAGCCTAACAATAACGCCTTCCCAGACTTCCTTCAAATTAAGAAAATGCCCACCCATGCAAAAGCAAAATGTGTACATTTGTTATAGAAAATTATTATCCCGGCCGAAGGCCGACATCATCTTTGTTACTGGCTGGCTCTCGCTCGCTAAGAAAAAAATTGACACCTGAATAGAGTGAAGCGTCTTATTACCGCCAAACTAATGAGGTGAACTATCTTAATTCCTCCAAAGTAATAGAACGAAACAGGGAAGTCCAAACAATCCGTCCATCCTAGAACCAAATAGTGGTAATGATAGAGTGGTATCCCTGGTGCTGATCACAGTCTAAGTATCTATGTAGGGGACTAAGGGGTGGGGGACTCACTCTCACGCACCCGTACTATTTTTGTTTTATTGGGGGGAGGGGGGAGGGGGGGGCTGTAAACTACTGACGGACGTTCAGTGGGCTTTGTTATTTGATCCTCCCCTCCCCCCTTCGAAGTGTATGTGGTGGATGCACGCACCTCTACACAAACACACACACACACACACACATACATATCCTACAAAGAAACATACTGTCACAGGCCGTAGCTCGATTGGTAGAGCGTTCGCCTGCTAGCCGTGAGCTTGCCGGTTCGAGCCTCGGGCCAGCCAGTGAGTTATTGGCAGACGTCAGTGCTGTTGGTGAACGGTGCGGTCTAGCAATCTGTCGCAACTATTCACTAAGTCCTTGATTCATCAGGGCACCCACCCTAGCCTTGCTATTCAGCAGGGAGTGTATGGTGGTAAAAACTGCATCATCATCATACATGCACACACACGTTTTACGCAAAGTATTTTTTCAATTAGCACATAGTCTAGCTAGGATCTCTCTCTCTCTCTCTCTCTCTCTCTATATATATATATATATATATATACATACAGGGTGTCCCAGGAGGAAAGGGCATAACTTTGGGAAATGATAAAACAAGGTATTCTAAGCATAAATTGTTCTATAACAAAAAGTCCAAGTCTCAACCGTTAAACAGATATTGAATATTTAATGTAGTGTCCTCCCCCGCATCACTGTAATGGACTCTTCCATGTCAAATAGTTTCCAACTGGTCCATAGTGAGCTAATATGTCTATAATCATTCTGCAACTTGCACAATTATAGTATCTTTATAATAACATGGTAAAATAATTGCAGACAGATGGAGGTGTGGTAGGCACTAGGACAGCTAGGCCAGCTTTATGGGGAAATACTGAAGAAAATACCATTTTCAACATGCAATATCTCTATAACGGTCGAGATTTGGAATATTTCTTATAGAACATTTTAGGCTTAGAATATTTTCTTTTATCATTTCCCAAAGTTAGGCCCTTTCCTCCTGGGACACCCTGTATATAAATATATATATATATATTATATATATATATATATATATTATATATATATATATATATTATATTATATTATAATGAATAAGGTAAATATTCATACACATATAGTTTACCAGTACGCTCCCAGGCTTAGCTTCATATATGCACGTTAAAGCAATTTACTTTTTGTCTCGAGTATTTTTATTTTTATTTTTTATGTTCTTTCCAAACTTGGCCTGATCCAAGCCTCTCAGTAAACCCGCCAACGTGTCCACAATTCACGCCTTCTTTCTCCCGGACCCCACTTTTCAGGGTCTCTCTTTTCTAGGCTCCCTCTTGGCCCCTTTCTTTTACGTCTTAAGAGGATCAAAACCAGGATAACTTGGCTTACTCAACTTTTCCCCACGGTCGGTCTCTGGTCGATGGTGGCGTCTGTGGGGGGAATGGGTGTTAAGTTTGCTTTACAGTGGTAGCCATCTTTAACTATATTCACCCTCAGATGATTATAATAAGCGTTGATATGTTTATAATCAGCTTCATGTAGTAAAAATATTTTAAGGTATAGGTATTTAATGTATAGTACCAAAAGGAATTTGTTCCCAATTGTGCCTAACTCATTGTGAATGGTTACTCTAGCCTACCAGTAACCAATATATCATCCTATCATACCCAAGGTTGACACAGATATACCGGTACTTTGAAAAGTAGACAGAATTAAAATAAACACCATGTGAGGAAGAGCATTTTATTGACGTTTCGCATATAGCTTCATCAGGCCAATCATGATGAAGCTATGTGCGATACGTTGTCAATAAAGTGTTCTTCCTCACATGGTGTTTATTTTCATACCCAAGGTTAGCCTGCCCCAGTCAAACTTAACATGAGCAAAACAAATTACTGGAATCGAAATACATACAACGTCCCTGTCATGTTCCTTATCCCTAATATCCTTCCTCGGGAGTCAGGACCTCGCCCCCAGATCTTCCTTGGGGTCTACCCCTTTGAGTATCCTCCCCCAGGTTGCCAGAATTCCCCAAGTAGATGCCTCCTGGGGTTAGACTGTCCTAATCAAATCCCCAGGTTACCAGAACTCCCTCAGAACTCCCCCCGGTGACCAGAATTCCCCCAGTAGATGCCTCCTGGGGTTAGACTGGCCTAATTAAATCTGGGGATGTCATTCTGAGGGAGTTATGATAGTGGGAAGGGGAAAACTTCAACTCTGGGGAGGTATTTTTCCACGGGGTAATGAGCAATCTTCGCGAGAGCTAGGAGGGCCGTGTGTGTGTGTGTGTGTGTGTGTGTGTGTGTGTGTGTGTGTGTGTGTGTGTTACTCAGTTACTCAGTTACTTGTTCGTCAAGGGGAATCCACGCAATGCGAGCTAAGCTCATTATTATCGCGCCTCCTTAACTGGGAATGTATTGCGTGAAATGCATGTTAAGTGTTTTTATGTACTGTTGGAATGGCTGTGGATGTGTGTGTAGTCTGTATTTAGCCAATTGGCGACATTGAAACGAAGGCTTAGGGTGGATCTGTATGGTACCATTCTCACTATAGACGGTACCGTCTCGCCCGAAGGCTTAGGTAGCCATCAGTTAGGTGAACCATATGATACCCATCTCGCCTTGTACCATTTTTGCCAACCCCAGATGGGACGTCACAACGTCGTCCACTTATTCCAGGTACCTATTTACAGCTAGGTGAACTGAGGCTAACACATGAAAGGAGACAAGCCCAATTTGTCTCCGCCCGGTCTGGGATTGAACCCCCGACCCCTCGTGTGTGAGACGAGAGCTCTACCTACTAGGCTACGGGCTGTGTGTGTGTGTGTGTGTGTGTGTGAAGGAAGGAAGGAGGTGCTGTATGAGGGTAGTTTTACAATAGGTATTGGCATTTACAAGGTTTACATTTAGTATGCTCAGGTCTTTCTTGAGCTAAATGAAATCATCTGGTATTAGCCTTAATTATAAAAAGAATATCTCATGCTGCAAATATAAAGGGTATCTAACATAGGTATAATAGGGTACGGTACCCATATATATAATCATTGGATATATTGATGGTGATGGTGTTTGTGTGTGTGTAACAAAATTATAAAAATATAAAGTAAGAAAACTATCCTTATATGACTAATTGTTAGGGGCTGCGCTGTGGGTAGGGTTAATTTCATAGTATTGCTTAAATAGGGCCTATGTATGAATGAGAGAGAGAGAGAGTGAGTTAGTTACCTGTAGTGTTTTTTAGGTGTTTCTCCTTGAGTTATATAGCCTACGGACAGACATACAGACATAGAGTAGAGTTATTAATAATTACCCCGCCCGGATATTACCAGCCAGAGATTATACGCTCACAATAATTACGCCGATTCAAGTTAAAAATATATCGGGGGCTCCGTTTTCAGACCCCCCCCCCCTCCCCCCACCCCCCACTGCGAAAGGGACGACCAGCTCTTGTTTAATTTTGGTTCCTTCTGTAGGGAGAATTGGTTAATTTCGCGTTTTATTTATCGGAGGATTTGTATCAGTCTTGTATCCGATAGGTGGACTTTTACCGGCGGAAAGATATACTGTATACAGTATATAGTTCACAGTGGAACTTCAAGGTGTTGGTTGCTTCCTTTCTGCCACACTATAAGATGACGACACCCTATATATTTTTTTTTTTTTTTTTTTTTTTTTTTTTCTATATTCCAACTACTCCCTCTCGGGCATAGGCTGAGAGCCTGTACATTCCACCGCTCAACACGGTGAAGCCCGTGAGGTCTTGTTCCAGCCTGGGGAGTGAGACATGTGAAGCATCCATCATGGCTCAAAGCAGCTCCATCTCTGAAGCGGCTGGTTGCTTCGCTCAAGTGCTTCACCATCTCACCCTCCAGACTCAGACCCTCACTCTCAGAACGCCACCTATTGAGCAGTGAACTCACTAGGCATTGTCCCCCTGTAACATATTTTGAATATGGGAATATTCATACAGTGTTATTTAATCAGGGAACAATGAGGGTATTTTTTTGGCATTTCGGTGGGCTTTGTGGTAATGCACTGATACTAGGTACAGCACAAATTCAATCCCAATAATATCTTCCAATTGACATATCGGGATTTGAACCCGGGTCCATTGGATTACCAATCCAGTGGCATGACCACTCCACCACACCTCCCCTATATACACGTCACTTGACTTTGAGATAGCAGCTATACCGTCGTTCACAGCATTTTCTACGCTATGAATTGGTGACGGTATAGGGGGTGTTTTCTTGACGTGTCGGTGCAGCCAGGATATTTGTAGAACAGCAGGAACGACCAGATCACCTCTACAAAAAAAAATGCCATTTGGCGTAGACTCGATCTGAGATCCCTTTGGTCTGCAGGCCACGATGCTATCCACTGTGTGATATATATATATATTATTAAGTCTAGTGATTTGTAGTGGATACCAGACTGCAGACTGCAGACTGCGATGAGTGTGTTTATGTAAATTGATCTATAAACCAGTAGGCCTGCCTCTCTCTCTCTCTCTCTCTCTCTCTCTCTCTCTCTCTCTCTCTCTCTCTCTCTCTCTCTCTCTCTCTCTCTCTCTCTCTCTCTCTCTCAAAAGAACAAGTTGACGATATGCAGCACAATCTAGATAAATTGTCATGTTGGGCCCAAATTTGGCAAATGAGTTTCAATGCGGATAAATGTAAAGTACTACATATCGGATACCTAAATGAGAAAGCAAACTATTCGATGAATGGCACTCAGCTTAAGAATGTAAACAGAGAAACCGATCTGGGAGTAACAATATCGAGTAACCTAAAACCGAGTCAACAATGTTCAGAAGTTGTTAAGAAGGCAAACAAAATAATTGGCTTTATAGGCAGGTCATTTGAGCATAAATCCAAAGAAGTTATCCTAACCCTTTACAATTCCTTAGTCCGCCCTCTTCTGGAATACTGCGTTCAATCCTGGTACCCTTATTACCAAAAAGATATAAACAAGCTAGAACGAGTTCAACGTAGAGTTTACCAAAATGATACCTAGCCTAAAGAACAAACCATACGAAGAGCGTCTTAGAGAATTAAATCTATTTCCTTTAACCCAGCGCAGATTAAGAGGTGACTTAATTCAAGTGTTCAAAATCATCAAAGGCATCGACAATATGAACTGTAGTAAGTACTTCACTATCGACCAATCTAATTACACGCGGGGAAACGGTTTGCAAAATTATTGGTAAATCTTTTAACTCGCACGAATCTAAGAATTTTTTCTTCAATCGAGTTGTCAACTTGTGGAATGGGCTTTCCCGAAACGTTATAGACTGCATCACCGTTGATTCATTTAAACTCCGCCTAGACAAATATCTCGCATCAAACCCGCGACTGACTGCGTTTGTAAATGAATAACTTTATTTTATCCCCCTCTCAGTTACTAACCCATCTGTCCTCTACTAACTTCCAAATCCTGCCACGGACATTAGTTCCAGGGCAGTAATTCCCTTTCCAATGTTCCCTTACCCACTCTAAACCACTGTTTGGACACTTGATCCTCAGTGCTTTGGAGGACAAGCAACCTAGAAGGGTCACTATATCTGTTGTTGCTTGATTTCCTTTGTACTCCTTTGTACTCTCTCTCTCTCTCTATATATATATAGTTAAGTATCTCGATTCAGAAGTGGTAAACTTGATGAAACTAGACCGAACAGACAATATGAAAATGTATTAAGACAGCTGAAGGCCAATAGAACTTAAAATGTTAAAGTTTGTTATGTTATTACTTTCTTTCCTTTTAGCTGTTGAGACTATTTATCCTTTATACTCTGATACACTACAATTATGATCAATCATGAAACTATTTCAAGTCATGTAGAATCATTTCAAGGTTTAATATTCAGTAGGCTAGGCTATAATTTAGGAATAGAGAAAAAGCTTTGTATGATCGTATGGACTTTTAATGAATCTTGATTAGTATTAAAAGATAAATATTATTTAGATCTTTGATATATATAATTCATTCAGTTCGTTAACCCTTTCAAAAATATGATTTACGGTGCTCATATTTTCTGTCCTCGTTATTCATTAATCATTGTCCTTTTTACGTATCCTAAATCATTATTATTATTATTATTATTATTATTATTATTATTGTTATGTTAGCCTATTAGTTATTCTTATTCTTTCTTATTAATGCAATACTTTTAATGAATCAATATAATTGATCAGGGAATATAACAAAGTCACATATAATATGGAACTGTATTTATAAAACAAATAAAGTTATTTAACAATCACACAAAACATTAGGTGATTATGAAGGAAATTAACATTTAGTACTTCAGGATAGTTTCGTGTCCGTTTCGAGTTCACTTTAATTATATAGTATAAAGTAATAGCTTAGTTTGCTTTATCATAGTTTTAAGTCACACTATAAATTGATAGGACTTCTTACAATGCTTAATCACTAATGAAACAGTATTACATCAAATAATTTAAGTAACTTTAGTATAATGTCAAACAGATAAATTAGTTACTATATCTAATATCCAATCACAAAATTATATCTAATCACAAATTTTATCTCCAATCACAAAATCCCTAAATCAAAATGAGGCTAAGTATTTCCGACATACCTCTGGTTATCTAATGCCCCCTTCCCACTGGTGAGACAAGTCACGATTTTCGTCACCGAAACCAATAAATTGGCACATTCGTGACATGTCTCAACACCTCCCATGAAAAATCGTTTGACTCTCAAGGCCTCGCAAGGGCCCTCGTGGGTCGTCGCATAATGTTCGCACAGTTCAAAATTTTTGGACGAGGACTCACGATGATTGGTTACGCTCGCAAGCATCGTCGAGCATCGCCGAAGGGTTTCTGCGATCATCCTGCGACATCGGCGAGACATCGCGGAGTTTGTCGCACGAAGAAAATCATTGAACTGTTCCAAAACGTCGCACGACGGATCGCCGATGCTCTCGGATGTTCCGAGAACATCGACGATCATCGGCGATTTCCTCGTCGATTAGTCGTCGACGTGCGCACGAATACTCGACGAGAGTATACCCGCCAGGGTTATGCTCCGCACGAGGCATGCGAAGGGCCTTGCGACGTCGCGGAATGCTCAAGACACACCTGCCGAGGCCAAAGAGTAACTTCGGAGAGGTGGGTAAAACAAAATTATTAGGCCTATAGTGAGATATCTTTCACCTACGGTGAAATTTCACATATTGTTATATTTGTTGTTGTTGTTGATGAAATCTTATAGAATAACCTTTCCTCTTGCCGTTCATGAAAACAAAACAATATAAAAAACAATTATTATGGGTGAAAACCGACTGAGAGTTAGGGCAAATACAGGCAGACTGATGATATGCGTTCACCTACGGTGAAATTCCACATATTGTTATTTTTGTTGTTGTTGTTGTTGATGAAATCTTACAGAATAACCTTTCCTCTTGCCGTTCATGAAAACAAAACTATATAAAAAGCACTTATTATTGGTGAAAACAGACAGAGTTAATATTTTGCTGCGGAATGGATTCTATAAGAACGAAAAACTATCGTTATAGATTTATTTCTATAAAATCCAATAATGATGATAGAATAATCTAAACACCGCCATCATGTTCAGCGGACATATATATATATATTTTTTTGTTTTGAGAGTAAGCTACATTTGTACATTTTTCGATAGAAAAATTTCTCCGGCAAAGCCGGATTTCTCCATACAATGCTGGCTCCCTATCGCTCGCCAGGAAGAAATCGACACCTGGATGGGGATAAACGTCTTAAAACAGTAGGCTGAACGGGGCCGAACGGATACAAGGCAAAGAAAGAGGGAGAGTAATAGAAAACAAAAACAAAACGAGGAGAGGGAGAGAAAGAGAAAACAACAAACAGCAGGTGGGCTCAATGTTTGCTTTACGGCTTAACAATTGAGCCCACCTCTCTTTTTTTTAGTTTACTCTTTCTCTCTCTCTCTCCTCGTTTTTGTTTTTTTTCTATTTCTCTCCCCCTCTTGTATCCATTCGGCCCCGTTCAGCCTACTGTTTTAAGACGTTTACCCCCATCCAGGTTTCAATATTTTCCTGGTGAGCGGTAGCGAGCCAACATATATATTTTTTGTTTTGAGAGCAAGCTAAATTTGTACATTATTTGATGGCAATAACCTCCGAATTAAGGGGAGATGGGTCGTTTTTCTGGTCCCCTTTCTTCCTCATGGTTAACCCCATAAGTTTTCATATTTTATGACGTTCGGCCCATTAGTTTGGCGTGATATGCTAATTCCACTCTGCAATTTGCAATTAGCACATTCACGTTACATTCGCTCAGCTGCGCACACCTTGCCGATCTCGCCGACGTATGTGCGATGCCAACGCCGATGATCGATGATGAATCGCAAGAATTTGTGCCTTAAAAAAATACTCCTATCACCTCGCCGAAGTAAACGCCGAACCATTGCTTGGATCTCGCCGAAGACGTCGCAGAGAACATACGGCGAGTATTCTTTCATCCTCGCATGATCTCGCAAGAGATTTTTGAAAATGTGACATGCCTCGCAGAGGTTCATCGGTGAAACATCGCTTACTTCCCCGATAACATCGCCGATGTCGGCGATTGCGTCGCCTACATCGGCGACATCTTCGCCCAGTATAATTTGTCATCTGTTTGTAACGGTCGAAATCGTGAAGGTCGCACGTATTCTTGCGAATTTGACAAAACGAAGGCATCGGCGACGAAAATCGTGACTTGTCTTACCAGTGAGAAAGGGGCATAACCGTCACGAGTTCACTCACGAACTATCGAGTAGTGGTACAAGGCACGCACTAAAATAAAATAAAAACCTATTATACAAGCCTGTTAAGTCTGTCTCGTCTCCTCCACACTACTCTCCTCCCAGCCAAGAATGTGCTGCTTTGAATCTCAAATATCTATCCTTATATACGAGTCCATCACCACACTAGTCCAATCAGAGCCAGGAAACACATGCCGCCACCACTCATTGACAGGCTGCTTGCGTCGGCCAATCCCAGGTGAGGACAGGTGTGTGTGATCCAATCAAAGGTGCTCGTATGTAGTGGGAGTCAAGGGGGGGGGCTCACGTCATCGCCCGCCCGACGTGTACAGGTGCAGGGAGTCACGCATGCAGGGTGAGACAGAGAGAATTTGGCGCGAATCAGCTGGGCCGCTCTCTCTCTCTTTCTCTCTCCCCCTACTCTCTCTCCAGTCACGTCTGCATGTCGAGAAAGAAAGAGGGAGAGAAAGCTTGCCACGAGGTTTCTGTTGTACAGTCACGTTCCACAGCTTGGTGTCTTGTCACACATCACATCCTGGTATCTCCGGATGTAATAATATATAATATATATGTATATATTTATTTTTCTATGTGAATGAGGGAGACAAAAGGCATAACTGCCTGCAGCGAGTGCCTCCCCCAGATTTCAAAGAGTGACAGGGCCGAAATCAAGGGACGTTCGAGCTAAAATGCCTGGACACACGGAGTTTGAAGCAATTTAAGTCATAGTATATTATATACCCGGTATATATGTATACAGACCCACACACACAGACACACACAAATACACACACAAAGACCCTAATGCAGAAGTAATTATGGTTCCCTGATTAGATGCAATTTTTAAGGTTCAGTTTACATTTAATTGATATCGACCGACTTTGCATTCAATTCTATAAAATTATGCCGTATTTGGTAATGTGATTAACTTTCGATATTTTTAAAATCCTTCGACACATAGAATGAAAAACTTGTCCAGTAATAATATAACCCATTCTGTATCGGTAACGTCTATTTAATCTTATTCTGGCTACATTTAGACGATATTATTCAGTTTAATAGCAATTATTAACAGGCTTTAAACTATCTCACTTAACCCTTTTTACTGCCACCTATCATTCCTAAATTGCACAAAGTCGTCTAAATATAGCAAGACTAAAATTACGAAGACGTCGCCGGTACCGGTACAGAAGGGTTTAATGGGGGGGATGATTCACTTTTTGGTCGATTTTTCCATGTATTTATTATTTGTTATAGTTTCTTCCCTAGACCTCCATCAAACTTAAAATAACAACCCCAGGATCCCCCTTCAAGAAATATGTTTACATATTTCGATAGAGCCGGTTCTTCTTAAATTACAGGCTCGCTACTCCATCAAGAAATGAGGTAACCAAAAACAAAAAAATGCATGTCTTTAAGGAGGGATTTTTTTTCGAACCTCATTCTCCCTCATTATCTAATTAGTTTTGAGATTGTTTAGACGTTCAACTCTTTAGTTTGTCGGTTTTGTGAAATTCCGCCATTTTTTTTTAATTTTAAGACCTTTCGTGCCATCTAGGTGTCGATTTATTCCTGGCGAGCGATAGCGACCCTGTAATTTGGGAGGAACCGGGATATTTGTCTACCGAAAAATTTACAAATTTATATCGAGGGGGGATCTTGTGGGCATATTTTTAAAACTTGATAGGGGTCTAGGAAGCAAACTAAAAATCTACCCTTAACCCATGCAGTACCAGAGACGTCCTTTTCATCTTATTTTGGTAACTATTGGACGATTGATTTCAGCTTAGGAAGGACCTCTAGCAATAATAAGGATTCAAAGTATCTCAACCTACCCATTTAACGACCACAGGACCCTCCCTAAGCTACATAATATCGTCCAAATGTAGGTAACATTAATTATAACACAGGTCGCTGGTACTAAAGGGTTAAATTGCGCCGTAACTTTGGTGTCGCCCCGCCGCCACCCTGATTGAGAGGTCGCGTCACCTTACCCTGCAATATTCAGTAGGGCTACTGGAATACTGTTTATTTTTATATTTTATTTTTATTATTTATGATTTTCATCTTTTATTGTTTATTTTATTTTATTTTGTATATGTTTTGTTATTTATATACAGTATATATAATTATATATTTATCATATTTTATTTTGTATATGTTTTGTTATTTATATACAGTATATATAATTATATATTTATCATATTTTATTTTGTATATGTTTTGTTATTTATATACAGTACCGGTATATATAATTATATATATACAGTATATATAATTATATATTTATCATATTTTTTATTTTATATATATTGTTTTTATTATTTATGATTTTCATCTTTTATTGTTTATTTAATTTAATTTTATATATTGTTTCTTATATATATATATATTTTGTATTTGATTTGTAGGCCTATTTATTTATTTATTTATTTGTTTATTTATTTTGTTATTTTTTGTTATTTTTTTTGGGGGGAGGGGGTGGAGATTTATATATATGAAGAGTATTTAGCTAAGTGTCTGACGTTTGACACTGAAATACGGTACCGTGACCAGTGACCGCATACCTGCCACCCTAGAGGAAGGTAGTCTACCTGCTTTTGGCCTAACGAGGTAACGACAGGGGCTCCGTCAGGCTATAGCCTATATTTTGCGAAAAACTTCCTCATAGCTACTTATATAAGCTTCAAACGCAAAACATAGCAATATTAACGTATAGATTGGGTCCTATTACACAAAGTTTGTCAATATCAATGCATATTATTCTACAGTTTAAGTGAAACACCACAATATAACGATCGAAATATATATTTTGCTACAAAATTAAGTGTTTTGATTGTGAGAATGGCTCCTGGTAGACATAAACAATTTTCAAGGTGAATTAATGCTAACATAGCTACACCACTTGCAGCTAAATAACCACTGTTCTACTGTATAGCCTACGCCACGGCGATTGGTATGAATCGAAAACATTCGAAAACCTCCGAAAAGTTCAAAATATAAATTTCCTCATATAAGCTTCAAATTAAAAAACAATTACACTAACGTGTAGATTGAGTCCTATTGCATTATAATTGTTGATGTAAATCCATATTACTATACATTACAGTATAGATGAAACGGCACAATATAGGCTAAGGTCGGACATTGTTATTGTTATGTCGGAGACTCACGCAGCCAGGACGCTTGGCGTGTGTGATAGAATTTGCCGGCGCTACTGACCGGAAACGGAGACTGGAGATCGGAGAATGGCGAGAATTTGGTCCAGTGTGATGCCCCCTTTAGTGACCATAGTGATATTTTCCCCTAGTGTGGTGACCTGTGCAGTGTTTCAGTGCTCAAGCTAGACCTTGTAAATAGAAGACGAAATGGCTGGTGTTGATGGGAATCCAACCTCCTCTTACATCCTCCAGTTTTGTCTGTCCCTACAGGAAAGACTGGAGTCTGTTGAGAGGGTGGTTCATACCCTGAAGGACGAGAACCTTGCCCTGAACATAGCCCTGGAGAAAAAGAAGAGCTATGCTTGTGCTGTTAGAGATGGTGGAGCTCCGTGGAAGATAGTGGCTACGAGTTGCACTAAGTGTAAGCTAAGAAGAGACACGCTTGAGCTTAAAAACAAGTTCGATACCTTGGCTGATGAGGGTGCTGGAGGAAGGGAGGAGAGTGGACAAAGGAGTGTTTCCCAAGGTGGGAAGGGCAAGAGGAAAGAAGGTAAGTCTCCCAACAGAGGACTTACTGAGGCTGCTCCCCCACCAGCACCCAAAGTGGCCTCTGCTCCCACTGCTGCTGCTACTACTGCTACTGCCACGGGACTCGCCTCTTCCTCTGCTGCCACTACATTTTCGACAAGGAAAGGTACGTCTATTTCTATTGTTGGCGATTCCATGGTCAGACACCTAGATAGGTCTACCTGTACTAATGTTAGGAAGCTTGTCTGTCTGCCTGGTTCCGGGGTTGGGAGGGTGTTAGAGAAAGTGGAAGACATCATGAAAGATATTGAAGATAGTCCCATGATCTGTCTCAGTACAGGGAGTAATGATGTATGTAAAGGCAGGACTGAGGAGCTGCTCACTCAGTACTGGGAAGTGTTAAATAAGGTTTGGAAAAAGGGAGGTATTCCTGTTGTACACGGCATCCTACCTAGAAGAGGGGTAAGAAAGGAATGGTCATCCAGAGCTATTGGTATCAATAGCCGTCTGGAGAAATATTACAAAGAAAATGCAATTCCATTCCTGGACAACTGGTCCCTCTTCTATGGTAAGGATAAGCTGTATGCTCAGGATGGGGTTCACCTTTCTCTTATAGGGGTGTCTACTTTAGCTAGATCACTAGATAGGATTGTTGCGGAGTTTTGTTAAAGAAACCAGTGAGTACAATAGAAATAATCAGTCAAGATAGTGCGGATATAGTGATGTGTAATGGTAATAGCGATAACACAACACAGTAACTGCTAGTAAAGATTAGAATACTGATAGAGTAGAATTTCCGTCTAGGTATAGTAGTTCAACAGGAAATAGTAAGTTAGTTAAAAACAATAGAAAATTAGTTGCAAATAAAAGTAATAGGTTGAGGGTATATTATATAAATTGTAGAAGTTTATGTAACAAAATGAACGAACTTAGAGCACTTGTTGGCACTTGTATGTCTTATAGACATAATAGTGCTAACTGAAACGTGGATTTATACAGAATCCAGATTTTTTTTTAGCAGAATTTGATATACCAGGATATAGTTTGTTTAAATATGACCGAACAAGTAGGAGGGGCAGCGGTATAACAGTGTTTGTCAGGAGTACATTAAAAAGCTGTATTAAATCAGGTTTTAGACTAAATAATAATAATGAAAGTGTTTGGGTAGAGGTTAACGAAGGTAGTGAGATCATAGTTATATGAGTTATGTACAGACCGCCAAATATGAGTAGAAATGATGGAACAGCATTATGGGAGGAAATTAAAATGGCATCAAGGTTGAGCAAGGTGTGCATTATGGGGGAATTTTAATTTTCCGAATATTGATTGGCAGCATCAAATAGGCGACTCCGATTCAGAAGAGTTTATTGAGGTAGTACAAGATAGTTTTTTTATTTCAACTCAGAGATACGCTGACTAGAGGTACCGGGTAATAATATTCTTGATTTAGTTTTCTGTAACAATGAACTTATGATAAATAATGTAGAGATTGGTGACCACCTAGGAAATAGCGACCACAATTCTGTGTATTTTAATATACAATGGAAAGGTAATACCAGAGAGAATACGACATTGATACCTGACTTCAGAAAAGCCGACTATGGTGGGCTAAGAAGTGCCCTATTAGCGGACCCTATGGTCAAAAAATAAAGTTGATCCAGATGTTCAAATGAGTGTACCCCTTCTTGAGTATCTGTCAGCTTAAGTCAGGAAGATACGTCAAACTTGTTAGATACATACTGTATGATAATTTTATAAATTCAGTATTCAATGCTCAAAATAAATATATCCCCAAAAGAACATTTAGGACAATAAAGAACCAACCAAACTGGATGAATAATACATTAATAGATCTCCTAGGAAAAAAGAAAGGAATATATAGAAAAATTAAGAAAGGCGAAAATCACCTACTTATTTACTATCAGACTATCAAGACAGGTCAAAAAGGAAATTAGGAAAGCAAAAAGATATTATGAAATCAGGATAGCAAATGACTCCAAAAATAACCCTAAAGCTTTTTACCAACTATATAATCTAAAGTTAGAGATAGGAGAAATGACAGAAAATGATTTAGAAATGTGCAGTACATTAAATAGTAAATTTCTTTTTGTTTTCACTAATGAAAATTTGGCACAGATTCCATAAGTTCGTAAGGTATATAGCGATAGTATAGAAAATACACCTCCCCAGTCCAAAATTCCATGATATTTTTTTTTCTTAATTAAATGCTTCTTTCAACATAGGAGAATAGCATAAACAACCATATGACATCCCCCCCCCCCCCCAGGCACACAACCAAAATGTTATGATTTTTTTTTTGGGGGGGGTCTAAAATGCTTCTTTCAACAATGGAGAATAACATAAGAGGGCATAAACACCTATATGACATAACTATGACATCAATCCCCCCCCCCTACCCCCTCAAAACACTGACATACACCTATTATAAGAGGTTACATATAGAAAATCCTAGTTTACCCTAAATTACTGGCTAGTATACGTTTTCTTGTAATACCTAAATCATAAAACTTAGTTTTTATGATTAACATAGCCATTTCTCATGACACACCACTAAATAATTGAGATGTTATATATATTTAACTTTCGTCTGCGATTTCCCACAATCATATATTGGCAACTTCCAAGTGTAACTACTCCATTGTATTGTATTGGAGCTGCTTGTAAATGCTCATGTTAACACATATTGGTTGTGCCTGCATCGTGTAATTACACGCTCTTTTTATGGTATTCGAGTATTTACATGTAACCGCAGGTGTCTCTATGACAAATAATAAGACCGCAAGAAGTTGTGACATCATCATGACATCATGACATTGTGACGTCATGATGTCATGACGTACCACATTCTCATGCTCCCACAAAGTCGGCATTGGTAATTTGATTATACCCTAAGAGTATCGAGATGAAAGATATAATATTTGCTTTTTTATTAAAAAATTTGTGTCGGAGGGTGTGTAGTCCCCTTATGTACGGTTACTGTGAGTAGAAATGATGTGCTTAAGGAAATTGCAGACTGAAACCTCATTAATCGCCTGGTCCTGATGAGGTATATGCTAGAGTATTAAAATAATGCAAAGATGAGTTAAGTTACCGGTACCCATTAAACAAAATATTTAACAAGTCATTAGAAACCGGATTAGTTCAAGAAGCTTGGAAACTTGCAAATGTAGTTCCGATCTTCAAATAAGGTGACAAATCAATAGCATCCAATTACTGTCCCATTAGTCTTACATCAATCATAGGAAAGCTATTAGAGTCAATTATTGCTAGGAAAATGAGAAACCACTTAGAAACATTTAACTTAAACAATTCTTCTCAGCATGGATTCACTCAGGGACGTTCTTGCCTTACTAATTTGCTTAGCTTTTTCTCAGAGGTATATGAAGCAGTAGATAATGATAAGTCATATGATATTATATATTTAGATTTCAGTAAAGCTTTCGATAGAGTCCCTCATGAGAGATTGATGAGAAAGGTTGAGGCACATGGAATAGGTGGGGCGTTGTTGGGATGGATTAGGTCATGGCTAATTGGTAGGAAGCAGAGAGTCAGCATAAATGGCACCAAGTCAGAGTGGGGAGCAGTCAACAGTGGTGTCCCCCAGGGATCTGTATTAGGTCCTTTGTTGTTTGTTATATACATAAATTACTTTGATTTAGGTATAACTAGTAGGATAAGTAAATTTGCAGACGATACCAAAATGGGGAGAACAATTTATTCAGACAGAGATATAGAGTGCCTCCAAAGGGATCTAGATACCTTATACAAATGGTCAGTAAATTGGCAGATGAAGTTAAACATTGACAAATGCAAGGTATTAAAGATAGAGAAGATGCATACAAATGTTAAATATAAGCTAGCTAATATGGAATTAGAAAACTCAGACAGTAAGAAAGATCTATGTGTGTTTATTAGCAATGATTTGAAATCTAGAAAACAGTGTATAAGCGTTCTTAACAAGGCAAACAGGATTCTTGGGTGCATCTCTAGGAGTGTGAGTAACAGAACTGCTGATGTTATCTTAACACTTTATTTGTCATTAGTGAGACCCCATATGGATTATGCTGTCCAATTTTGGTGTCCTTATTACAGAATGGACATAGATTCATTGGAGAGAGTACAACGTAGAATGACAAAAATTATCCATAATATTAGAAATCTTCCGTATGAAGAAAGGTTGAACAAATTAGGCTTACATTCGTTAGAGAGACCCAGAGTAAGAGGGAATATGATAGAGGTGTTCAAGTGGGTTAGTGGGATTAATAAAGGGGACATGACAAATTTACTAAAGCTCAGTGATAGCGAAAGAACTCGAACTAATGGTTCCAAATTTGATAAATATCGTTTCAGAAAAGATACAGGCAAATATTGGTTTGGTACAGAGTTGTAGATAGGTGGAATAGGCTACAGGGTGACATGGTAGGATCGAGAACGATAGGGAGCTTTAAGATAAAATG
>CM064549.1:5331834-5354334 GCA_032716605.1 Paralithodes platypus
AGAGCTACATAGATCACATACCACACAGACCTCAAGGTCCCTTACTATCAATCTGGCCTTACAAACTATAATTATATATAGAATCTATATATATATATCTATATATATATATATTATATATATATATATATATATACATATATACAACCGGTACATACATATACACACATACACACACACACACACATATCCACACTCATACATACACACATACCTACATATATTATACAGTATATATATACATACTGTACAGTGCACACACATACACTTACATACATTGTTTTTTTTTTGTTTTTTTTGTTTTTTCATATCACCCCAGCCCTCTGCAGATAGAGGTCAAGCCTTCCCTTGAAAGCGTTTATTGTGTCGCTCTCCACCACTCTCGCTGGTAGTTTATTCCACTCTGTCGCCACACTGTAGGTGAAGAAACTCTTTGTGACATCTATGTTTGCCGTGTTTTGGTTTTTAGTTTCATTGCCATTTCCGAGAGTTTGATTAGTATTGTTTAATGTGAATAGTGCATTACATCGACTTTGTCGAACCTTTTAGTATCTTAACGCACTCAATAAGCTGACCCCTCAACCTCCTCTTTTTTAATGAGAACAGGGTCAATCGTTTAAGTCTTTCTTCATATGGTTTATTTCTTAATGAGGGTATCATCTTCGGCGCTCTACGCTGTACTGACTCGAGTCTTACAATGTCCTTGATCAGATAAGGTGACCAGAACTGCACACCATATTCAAGGTGGGGCCTCACCATACTTTTGAACAGTGGCACTATTACGTTTTCATGTGTATATGTAAATTTTCGTTTAATAAAGCCCAATACTAGGTTTGCCTTATTTGCAGCTGCTATACATTGGTCGGAAGTTTTTAGGTTTTCAGATATTAGTACCCCTAGGTCTTTTACTACCGTTGCGGTTTTTATTGAGAGAGAGAGAGAGAGAGAGAGAGAGAGAGAGAGAGAGAGAGAGAGAGAGAGAGAGAGAGAGAGAGAGAGAGAGAGAGAGAGAGAGAGATAGAGAGAGGAAGAGATGAGAGAGAGAGAGACAGAGAGAGAGAGAGAGAGAAACAGAAAAGAAGAGAGAAGAGAGTGAAGAGAGAGAGATTTACAAGATACACAGACTACACAGTGACCTTGCTGTCCCTACTCAGTAGTCCTGAAGTTAAATATAATTTGCTACAAAGTGGAAAGCAAGGATAGCAAAGAATACTCTCTCCGAAGTTGGTCGGCAAGAAATTAATTTGGAAAACAAGGCCCCGAGCAGAATGAGATTTTTTTTACTGGGAAATTTATAGTAAAGAACAAGATGGTATAATACTACTTAGAGAGAGAGAGAGAGAGAGAGAGAGAGAGAGAGAGAGAGAGAGAGAGAGAGAGAGAGAGAGAGAGAGAGAGAGAGAGAGAGAGAGAGAGAGAGAGAGAGAGAGAGAGACAGAGAATTTTAAGTAATAACAGTAGATATATCGATGATATTCTTGTGCTAAACGTAAATAAGTTTAATGAAGTTGCCATATGAATTTAGGCCTATTTGAATTCCATTCCACTTACCCAAAGTATTAATAATAATGATGTCGAGAATGCTCTTGATCTAAATATCAAAATCATTTATGAAAAATGTAAGCCAACACTTAAAATATATCATAAAGTTGATTATTTCAATTTCAATGTGATTATCTTTCCTTTCCCTGATAGCAATATTGATAATCAAATTGCTTATTCTATCTATCTATATGCTCAGGCCCAATCCCCATTTTTGGGGTAGCCGACTCAAGACAGAGCAAGAACAGGGAAAACACAAAAACAACATAAAACAACAAATAAACACAGATAAAAAACACAAAACTCACACACATCCCGGTCACCCAGGAGAAGACCCAGAGACCAGGGTCACCAAGGTCACTCCCCCGGCCCCCGACCACCCGGAGAGGTTCCGATCTCAGCAGGCAGACATGCAGCGGAGCCAAAGCCACAAGCCCTCCCACCACACTTCCAGGCGCACCCTTCATATTAATCGTCTCCCCGGGCCAGGCGCCTGATGGACTATTCTCTAGTCCAACTTGCGCCCGACCCCTTACTTCAAATGACCACGTGTTCACTCAACTATTCACAAGCATTCTCCATTCACTCCTGTCCACCACCACTTCCCCTGCCTGATCTATAGTCATTCCTCTATCATCCAAAGCCTTTCTTACACAGTCTCTCCATCTCAATGGGGGTCTTCCTGCCCTTCTATCTCCCCTTGTACCTGACTCACATATTCTCTTTGTAAGCCTTTCATATCCCATTCGTTCAACATGACCATACCAGCTCAGCACCCTTCTGTCCACCCTGGCTGACAAATGTTCCTGCTGCCCCACTCTCCTACGTATCTCTTCATTCCTTAATCTGTCTCTACGAGTAACTCCACACATACTCCTCAAGCAGCTCATCTCCATCACATCCAACCACCTTTTCTCCTTTTTCTTCAGAGCCAATGTCTCAGCCCCATACATCACAGTTGGCACAACAATTCCTTTATACAGTGCACTTTTTACTTTTACTCCGAGATTTCTCGTCTTCCACATACTTCCCATTGCTCCGAAAACCTTCCTTCCTTCACACACTCTCTGTTTAACCTCCACTTCCATACCTCCACTCCTGCTTATCGTTCCTCCTAGATATTTAAAACACTCTACTTGTTCCAATATTTCCCCATCCAGCCTCACATCTAGATTCACCCTATGCTCTCCCCTATTACACACCATTACTTTACTTTTATTGACGTTCACCTTCAGTTTCCTCCTTCCACAAACCACACCAAACTCTTTGACTACCCGCTGCAGTTTCTCATCAGAATCCGCCACCAATGCTGTGTCATCAGCGAACAGCAACTGATTCAACTCCCAATCTCTACCATTCTTTCCTACTAAACCCAATCCTCTTCCCATAGTTCTCCTTTTCACCTCCCTCACCACACCATCCATAAACATATTAACACCATGGTGACATTACACAACCCTGTCTCAAACCTACCTTTACCTCAAACCATTCACTCAACTCACCATTTCCTACTCTCACACATGCTCTGCTCCCTTCATAAAAACTCTTAACTGCTTCTAACAAATTTTCCTCCTATTTCATAAATCCTTAACACCTTACCCATTGCTTCACGGTCCACAACGATCATACGCTTTTTCCAAGTCCATAAAAGCCCAAAATAGCTCCTTATGCTTCTCTAAATACTTCTCGCATAACGGGCTTACTGCAAACATCTGATCCACACACCCTCTTCCCCTCCTAAAACCGCACTGTTCTTCTCCTATTGCAACTTCCGTACACTTTATTATCCTCTCTATCAACACCCTGCCATACAGCTTTCCAACCACTGACAATAAACTAGTACCTCTATAACTTGAACACTCCTGCCGATCTCCCTTTCCCTTGTACAACGGCACAATACATGCACTCTTCCAGTCTATTGGTACCATTGACACAGCAAAGCACACATTGAAAAGTCTCACCAACCAATCTATTATCACATCTCCACCCTTCTTTATACACTCCACAGCAATACCATCCAAACCTTCTGCTTTTCCTGCTCTCATTTGTTTCACTGCTTCTTTCACCTCATTTTCCTCAATCCTGTCATTCATTCCCTGCCACCTGGGTGGCCTGGGTAACCTATCTCCATCCACCTCTGCTTCAATCACTGCTTCTCTTCCATCTCTTGTATTTAACTAAGATTCAAAATACTCGGCATATCTTTTCCTCACTTCAACTGGTTCCACTAGTAATTCTCCATCATCTTTCACTGACTCTTCCCTCTTTTGTCCTCCTTTCCTTACTTTATTTACCTCCTTCCAGAACATCTTCTTTCGTTCTTCAAAATTCTCACTCAGCCTTTGACCCCACCTTTCGTTTGCATCTTTTTTCGCTTCTCTAATTTTCCGTTTTGCCGCTCTCCTTTTCTCCTTGTACCTCTCCCATACCTCAACACTACCATCCTGTAAAACCCTCTCAAAACACTGTCTCTTCTCCTCAACTGCCTTTATCACCGTATCATTCCACCACTCGCTTCCCTTCCTGATACCTCTGCCTCCTACTTTCCTTTTGCAGCATACTACCTCTGCACTTGCTTTCACTCCTTCCTTAAACTGTTGCCATTCAACCTCTACTTCTCTCTCTTCCATCTCTCTCACTTCCATCCACTTTTCATTTAGTCTTTCCTTGTACTCCCTCTCTTTTTCACTCTTCTCTAACTCCCTAACTTTTATTACCTCTCTTACTTCACGCTTGTCTCTTATTCTCCTGTAACTCTTAACTCTTAGCTTTCCCTCCACCAGGTAATGATCTGACATACCCTCCACCTCACCTCTCATCACATTCACATCCAGCAGTCTACACAATCTTTCCCTTGTCACCAGCACATAATCCATCAATGCTCTCTCAACAATCTCTCCCCTCACAAGTCTATGCCAGGTGTACTTGTGTATACGCCTTTTTTTTTTGAAGAACGTATTACCTACACTCAATCTACACTCTTCACATACATTTTTCAGTCTTTCTCCACTCTCGTTTACACCATCCACACCAAAACTACCGATGACTCCCTCAACAGGCTCATTTCCTACGCTAGCATTTAGGTCCCCTAAAACTATAACATTTTCATTTTCATCAAACCCTTGTAGACAATCTCTCAAATCCTCCCAGAAACCCTCTACCTCCTCTAACTCTCTTTCACTTCCTGGTCCATACGCACTTACAAAAACCCACCTTTCACCCTTAAACTGCATTCTCACCCACATTAGCCTTGATGACACCTCTTTCCACTCTTTTATAAACTCTCTCAACTCCTCCTTCACAATAATAGCCACTCCTTCTTTCCCCCTGACTCCCTCGTCTACTCCAGACTTTCTACCTATCACGTTTCCAAAATCCACTTCTCCCTCTCCTTTCATCTTTGTTTCATTCAGTGCAAGGACATCATACATCCTTCTTTCAAATAACCTTCCAATATCCTCTCGCTTCTCATTCGTACTACATCCACGCACATACAAAGCTTCTATTCTTAGGGTCCGGGACCACGAATGCGTTCCCTCGCCCCTATCTCTGTCTCGTTTTTTTGGTAGATTTATTTAAGGGGAGAAGGATACCAGGCCCCCGATCCCCTTTAGCCGACTTCTAAGTCTCGCCGGAGAAAAGCGGTGGTGGAAATTTCTCGCCCCTCCACCACAGAGGAGGCTACCTGCACCAGAAAGTGGCGGGCGTTGGGGTCGCCGCATCCCTATGCCATTTGAAAAAATTAGAGATGCAGAAGGAGAAAAAGATAGAAAACAAATTACTTATAACTTTTTTTATTCAAAATTAGTACGCTTTTATAAAATATGTTCAAGGGTTGAAATTGTTTGGGCGAGAGCTTGGTCTTTATTTAACTTTTAGTAAATATAGTTTTTGATAAACAAATTGCTAGGCCTACACAAATGTTATCTCTTTAAAGTCAACTACTGTGATTGTATACTTAAATTGATAGGCCTACACAAATATTATCTCTTTAAAGTCAACTACTGTGATTGTATACTTAAATTCGATATTAATAACTTCAACCATACATTTTTAATTTAAGATTCTTACAAAACCTCTATTGTATATATGGTAATGTTGTTCTATTTAGAATCTAATATAAATGTTCCTGGCCAGGGCATATTTGTATGTATGTATGCATTATTCAGGCACATACCCCATAGCCGACTCGAGACAGACCGAACAGGAACAACATTTAAAGTTCCAATGCTTAGGGTTTGGGACCACTTTTGCATTCCCTCGCCCCTTTCTCTGTCTCGTCTAGTAGGTGAATTTCACAAGGGGAGGAGGATTCCCAGCCCCCTGCCCCAGGGCATATTTAAATTGCGTTAATAAAAGTTGTTAGTTGATATATTACATTTCTTTGTTTAATAATGTTCACTAGGTATGGTAATCAATATTTATTTTGTAACTTACCGGTATTTCTTTTTATTTGTACAATAAATACAAGTTCATTATAGAGTTTTAATTAATTGGGGTCAAATGTGCGCATATCAAGCTCACAAGCGGGAATATGTTATGTGATTGTATCCTAAATTAATTAGTTGTTATTCACTTTGCATATATTTTTGTATTTTGTTAAAATAAAATTATTCAAAATGTTTTATGTACTTTTGTACTTATAAAACTGTATAACTGTCTAATTTAAATGAAGTAATTTATCAGTATATATTTATCTTTCACTAAGCACAATTTACATCTGCCTATACGTATTTTGATTACGATTCCTGATTGCACTTCGTACTAGTTAGCCTCGATACACCAACACATTTGCTAATAGAGAAGCGTGGGAAACCAACCTACTGTCTCGTGTAGTGGTGTACAGATAATGTGGATATTATAAATTTGTTGTTTTCAATGTTTAATTTCTGGTAAATATACATGGATTTTCCAACATATAGAGTGTGTTTAGTGTGTTGTCGTTTCGATGTTTTAATTTTAATGAGTTCGTAATATTAATTTGAACAATAACTTTTGAGTTCGTTTTCAAGTTTTATATTTTAATTAATCATGTGACTCCGCCATATCAAACAACAACAACCTTGATAATCTAGTCAACTCACCCTATGCCCCACCTGCCTCACACAAGATGGCTGGAATGCTGAGGAAGGCTCAATTCAATCTTACCTGCAAGCGATACAAAAAGACAACCAGTTAGTTACGGTATAGTAGTAATAATAATAATAATAATAATAATAATAATAATCTTCTGGTTACTTATATAGCGCCCGTATCTCCTCCTTCGAGGATTCACAAGCGCTTGGCTTTCTTTAGTCTACCAGAGACCATTACCCATCTCCCTTGCTCATGGGGAGATGGTAACCGCCGGCTATATCCCAGAAAAACTTTTCAATCTGAGCGGGGATTGAACGCGAGACCTTAAGATAGGAATCAGGCACGCTATCAACTGAGCTAGCCGAACGGCTTTTAGATAATATAGTAGTCATATAAATTGACATCTTAACATGACATACAATTTGTTTATAAAATGTGTTATATATATATATATATATATATATATATATATATATATATATATATATATATATATATTCTACCTATGTCACCTATGTGGAGTTCGCCACTCTTGCTAGTGGCACTGAGGAGCGCACCGCCCTTCGTTGTTTGAAAATTGGTGCAGCAGACTGTTCGAAGGGGCGGAGCGCTCCCCTGCGAAAATGGCCTCGTCTGGCACTTTTTGTAGTTCGACATCGAGGGCTCTCTTGAAGCTGTCTAACGAGACACCTCTCATGTCTCTTACTCGCCGTGGGAGTTTGTTGAAGAGACGTCCTCTTCTATGTAAGAACCAGCCCTCTCGCAGAGAGTCCATAGCACCCCGATGTTTTCATCTTGGGGATATCGCATTCCCAGCCTCTCCTATCACTGAACTTCAGTGCTATTGGGGTATGTAGATTTGGTAGAAAATCTTCTGCGATTTTCCACGTATATATTATTAAGTATCGTTCCCTTCTACGTTCCAACGAATACAGCTTTAGTGATTTTAAACGCTCCCAATAGTGTAACTGTTTTACTGAGTTTATATGCGAGTTGAAATTCCTTTGTACACTTTCTAAGTCATTAATATCACCTACTTTGTATGGGGATGTTAATACGTTACAGTATTCTAGCCGCGGTAGCACCAGGGATTTGAAGAGTGTTATCATAGGCAATTGACCATGAGTTTTAAATGTAAGTAGAAACCAACCTGTTAGCCGTTTCGCAGCTGCAACTTTGACCTGGTTATGCTCTTTGAATCCCATATTTTTAGACATAATCACCCCAAGGTCTTTCAGATTATATATATATATACAATACATACACACACACACCAACACACACATAGTATATGTACCGGGTATATTTATAAACAATCACAAAGCGAAATAGGCAAAAACTATACCAAATTAATTAAAAGGAAAATAAAATTAAACAGTATGCAGAAAAAAAAGAAACACTAGATGTAAACCTGGACAGAAAACAGGACAAAGATAAATTAGGAGAAAGATAAAATAAGAAGAGAAAGACAAGTGCCATGTATTCTTGGGAACACAAAATAATGTAAGCAGAAAATAAAGGGGAAGCCAAAATCAAAATACAGGTTAAAACAAGGCAATTAAGGGAAGGATATTTTTGTTCTGTCCTCGCTTCTCTCTCATGCATAGCCCCATTTACTTTTAAATTTAAGACGTTCACCCATTAGTTTGACGATATTAAGACCTTTCGCCCCATTTCCTTGTAAATTTCAAGACCTTTCATGCCATTTAGGTGTCGTTTTTTTCTTGGCGAGCGAAAGCGAGCCTGCAATTTAGGAAGAACCGACCTTTGGCCGGAGCATTTGTCTACCGAAAAATGCACAAATCTAGCTCGAAAGGGGGGTATTGGAGATACATTTTTTATGGTTGATGGAGGTCTAGGGAGAAATAAATACAAAATACAATAATAACTAAATAAGCAGACAAGCAAATAAATACCAATCTCCCTTACAGGATACACCTGGACAGCGAGGGAGATAAACAACAAAGAAATACAGAAGTAACCTCGAGCAAGTTTGAAAGTAAAGAATCATGTACAGAGGGGAGAATAAAGAAACCAAAAACAAACAACAAGGACTAAGGTCATTTAAACGGAAAAGGAATACTGGAGGGTATTTGTTGAGTACCGGTATTTGTTTAGTACCGGTATTTGTTGAGTACCGGTATTTGTTGAGTACCGGTATTTGTTTAGTACCGGTACCGGTATTTGTTGAGTACCGGTATTTGTTTAGTACCGGTATTTGTTGAGTACCGGTATTTGTTTAGTACCGGTATTTGTTGAGTACCGGTATTTGTTTAGTACCGGTATTTGTTGAGTACCGGTATTTGTTTAGTACCGGTATTTGTTGAGTACCGGTATTTGTTTAGTACCGGTATTTGTTGAGTACCGGTATTTGTTGAGTACCGGTATTTGTTTAGTACCGGTATTTGTTGAGTACCGGTATTTGTTTAGTACCGGTATTTTTTCTCGGATATGTTATTATTACTAATAATATTATTATTATTAGTATTAGTAGTAGTATTGCTTATTAATATTATTATATATATAATATATATATATATATAATTATACAGTATATATATTATCATTATTATTATTTCCTACTTTGAATTATCATTAGAAAAAAACAAATGAGGAAAGAAGGAGAGGAAGGAAGGAGGGAAGGATAACTAGCTAGAGAAGTCAGGAGGGATGGGTGAGAACGAGATTAACTGTTCGACACATTGATTGATATGCTGAGAGAGAGAGAGAGAGAGAGTGTGTCTGTGACTGAGTGATAATTAATTGGACGAAGGGTATGAAAGAAAATGTATGCAGATAATTATAATTCTCGGGTTTTAATGATTTGGTATAGCCTACTTCTAGACAGCTGAGATAGAGAGAGAGAGAGAGAGTGTGTGTGTGTGTTAGAAAGAGAACAAGAGAGAGAAAAGATTATGATTTGAGAATTTTAGTTGATAAGCTTTAATGATTCCTTATTATTCTACAGCTGAGAGAGAGAGAGAGAGAGAGTGATAGCCTCACACACAGACAGAAAGAGAGGGGTCGCCAGAATCAATTAGCCCTCCCATTTGTATTCATTCATCTTTTGTTGTTCTCCCTCTCTCTCTCTCTCACTTTTGTTTTTTGTTTGTTGAGTATGGTCATTTGTCAGCACCACTTCACCACCCTCAGCAGCATCACCATTATCTTGTCATCACCACCACCGTTCACCATCACCACTATTGTTGTACCATTAAGGGGACGTTATATTCTTCATTTGTTTGTTTTGTATTATTACCGGCACGTATATTTGTTTTCGTTTCCTCCCTAGACCTCTATCAAGCTAAAACAAATATACACCCAAGACCCCCTTCAAAATGAATTTGTACATTTTTCGGAAGAAAAATGTCCCGACCGAAGGCCGATTCCTCCTAAATTATAGGCTCGCTATCGCTCGCCAGGAAAACATCGACACCTAGATATGGCGAAAAGTCTTAAATAGCCAAACTAATGGGGCGAACTTCTTAAAATCGCATAACTAATTGGGCTAAACGTGAAGGAGGAGGCGTCCAGAAAAAAACAACCCTTCCCATTAAGGAGTGTTTCACCACCACTAAGAACACAACCCTTCCCATTAAGGAGTGTTTCACCACCACTAAGAACACAACCCTTCCCATTATGGAGTGTTTCACCACCACTAAGAACACAACCCTTCCCATTATGGAGTGTTTCACCACCACTAAGAACACAACCCTTCCCATTATGGAGTGTTTCACCACCACTAAGAACACAATATCGCTCTTATCTTCACCACCATCACTTCTACTATCATCACCATCATCATTTTCACCAGTTTTCTTATATCTCAAGGGTCTATTTCACCACTACTAATAGCATCACTATCCCCAGCTTTACTACCATCACTTCTATATCACCACCATCATCACCAATCACCATCACCACTTTTCTTTAACCTTCATGAACTATTTCACCACCACTAATAGTACTACATCCCCATCTTCACCATCACTTCTATCACCATCATCATCACCACCAATAACCACTATCATCACCATCACCACTATTCTTTTTATCTCAAGGGTCTACTGTATTTCACCATCACTAACAGCACCACTATCACCATCTTCACTACCATCACTTCTACTATCACCATCATCATCACCATCACTCACCATTATATCATCTCAATCACCACCACTAATAACACTTCTTCACTTAAGTACGTCTACCAGTTAAAATGCTACAGACTGCCATAATCAATCCTTTAACTATCAAACATCCTTCCTAAGCTGCATACAATTGCATAACTATATTTGAAACCAATTAAAAAGCTAGTCACCGGTACTGAAAGGCTTAAACACAGGAACTATAGTCTATTATCTGTAAGTAGGAGAGACATCATGACCTCTAACCTCTGTAACTCATACACGACTATAGCAATTGAGCTAATATGTCTACCATTTGGGAAGAGTCAGTCAAGGAATAGATGTGAACATTTACAGCCAATTTGCTCTAGCCGTTTTTTAGTTAAGGGAGCCCACCTCGCTTGCTTTCTCTTTCTCTCCCTCTCTCTTTGGCTTGTAATCATTCGGCCTCATTCAGCCTACTATTTTAAGACGTTTACCCCCATCCAGGTGTAAATATTTTCTTTGAGAGCGGTAGCGAGCCAGCATATATATATATTTGTTTTGACAGTAAGCTAAATTTATACATTTTTCAAAAGAAAAATGTCTGGCGAAGCCGGATTTTTCCATACAATGCTGGCTCGCTATCGCTCGCCAGGAAGAAATCAACACCTGGATGGAGATAAACGTCTTAAAACAGTTGGCTGAATGGGGCCGAATAGATACAAACCAGGGAAAGAGAGAAAAGGAGAGAAAGATAAAAACAAACGGTGACCCCCTTTAAAGAGGATACAGGTCATAATTTTTCGCCTACTGTACTTACGGCAAATAGACTTGAAGTTACGTGATATACCAGTTATTTGTGCAGGCGATTGTACACACATACACACACAAACACTACACACACACACACTACACAAATAGTACACACACACAGTACACACAAACACTACACACACACACACACACACACACACACACCGTCTCGGATTGAATAGCAAATCAGATGTTACTTGTCCTCCTGGGAACTTGCTCACTCTCACTCTCTCTCTCTCTCTCACTCTCTCTCTCTCTTTGTAGCTATCACTTTATATAAATATATATCGTACAGCTTACGGCATAAGAGAAGCAGTATTGTAAAACAAATTATCTCTCTCTCTCTCTCTCTCTCTTGGCTATTTAGTGCAAAACTCTGTACAAATAACTGAAATAAACAAGATTATTGGTTTTCCCAGCGTGCAACTTAAAGGGAGGAGGAGGAAGATGAAGTAAAGCAATGACGAAAGAGGAAGAAGAAGAAGAAGAGGAGTACAAAGTACACAGGAGTACAAAGGAAATCAAGCAACAACAGGTCTAGTGACTCTTCTAGGCTGCTTGTCCTCCAAAACACTGAGGATCAAGTGTCCAAACAGTGGTTTAGAGTGGGTAAGGGAACATTGGAAAGGGAACTAATGCCCTGGAACTAATGTCCGTGGCAGGATTAGGAAGTTAGTAGGGGACAGATGGGTTAGTAACTGAGGGGAGGATAAAATATAGTTATTCATTTACAAACGCAGTCAGTCGCGGGTTTGATGAGAGATATTTGTCTAGGCGGAGTTTAAATGAATCAACGGTGCTGCAGTCTATAACATCGCGGGGAAGCCCATTCCATAAGTTGACAACTCGATTGAAGAAGAAATGTTTAGCTTCGTGTGAGTTAAAAGATTTACCAATAATTTTGCACCCGTTTCCCCGCGTGTAATTAGATTGGTCGATAGTGAAGTACTTACTACAGTTCATATTGTCGATGCCTTTGATGATTTTGAACACTTGAATTAAGTCGCCTCTTAATCTGCGCTGGGTTAAAGGAAATAGATTTAATTCTTTAAGACGCTCCTCGTATGGTTTGTTCTTTAGGCTACGTATAATTTTGGTAACTCTACGTTGAACTCGTTCTAGCGTGTCTATATCTTTTTGGTAATAAGGGTAATAAGAGGAGGAGGAGGAGGAATTAAGGTATACTGTTTTCAAATTGACTATACCCTGTTCTTAATAGGTAGGCTAGGAATCTTTATCTCTAACTCAATAACGACTCACGTACCGGTAATCAAGCTAATATTTCTACCATTTGGGAAGAGTAAGCCAGTGAATGGGTGTGGACATCTACTGTCCATTTACTCCAGCCCTTTTTGAGTTAGTGGTGAAGATGTTGGTCCACTTACGATAAACAGACTATAGTGAGAATCTGTAATACCATCATCAGTTTACCAATTACTTAAGAGGGTGATAGTCGCTTTTTCTGGACCCCCTTCTTCCTCATGTTTAGCATATTAGTTTTGAGACTTTAAGACGTTCGGCCCATTAGTTTGACGATTGTAACACCTTTCGCCCCATTTCGTTGTCAATTTTAAGGCCTTTCGCGCCATTTAGGTATCGATTTTTCTACGCGAGCGTCAGCGAGCCTGTAATTTTAAGAGAAACCGGGCTACGGCTGGGATATTTTTCTACCGAAACATTTACAAATTAATCTTGAAGGGTGGATCTAGAGGGTGTTTTGTTTAAGCTTGATGGAGGTCTAGCAAGGAAACTACAAAAATAAGCGAATAACTGAATACATAGCCCCAAAAATCAGCCACTAGCCCCATAAGCCCAAACCCTTCAACACCATCACGCCTTTGTACCGTTGATTCTGGCTAAGATGAGATGATGTTATGCAGTTTAAGAAGGACCTATGTTACTAAGAGGGTATATTGAAATCGTATGTACACCTTTGAGCCCTAGAGGTAGATTACAAACTAAAAGAAAATCGTCTAATGGTAACCAGAATATATCAATTACGTAATGGTGGTGAAGAGGTTAACCCATTCAGTACCAGGGACGTCCTTTTTCATCAGATTCAGGACACTATTAGATGATTTTATTCAGCTTAGGAAGGACCTCTAGCAATAATAAGGCTTCTAACTATCTCAACCAACCCTTTTAACTAACACAGATCCTTCCTAAGCTGCATAATATGGTCTAAATATAGCTAGAATAAAATATAACACGTCGCTGGTACTCAAAGGGTTAATCATCTTACCCCTTTTCTGGCTACAGCTTAACGAAAAGTCGTGGTCAGGACTACTGAAAGGGGGTGGGTGGGGGGGATTGTTTCTGGACCCCCTTCTCCCGTCCCGTGGTAATAACGTTCTTGACATTGAACTTGCAACAACAGAAGAATTAATAGAGAATTTGAATGTTGGTGATGAATTCAGTAACAGCGACCATCGTACGATAACTTCACTTTAAAGTTTACTAGTAATGAACCAAATAGTAGCATCGAAAAAGTCCCTAATTTCAAGAAAGCAAACTTTCATAAACTTGGAGCTATGTTTAAAGAAACTGACTGGAGCTTTCTAATTACCCGGTAACAATAACGACAGACATAAATACATCTTGGAAGTTATTCGAAACCACTTACCTAAAAGCAGTGCAAGACTGCATACCATCGAAAATACGGCGTCCAGGCCATAATAATAAGCCCAGATGGTGGAATAAAGATATTTCAAACTGTCTGCTTGCTAAAAAAATTGCCAATGATAGATTAAAATCGTCACAAAATGACGAAGAACGGGTGAAATGTGTAGAGCTACGACACAAAGCCAAAAAGTTAATTAAGCAAAGTAAAAAGACCCTAGAGCTACATATTGTGAATCAAAGTAAAACAAACCGGAAACAAATCTATAGTTATATCAGAAAGAAAAAAGTAGTTACTTCTACTGTTGGACCGTTAGTCGATGAAAATGGAGAATACACCAAAGACGAAGTACAAATGAGTAATGCCCTCAATACCTTCTTTGCATCAGTTTTTACAACCGAAGACCTCAGTGATATCCCTACACCATCGCCGATTCAGATTGATAATTCAGATGTTCTAAGCAATGTCACCGTTACAGAGAGAGACGTATTGAATTGTTTAGATAAACTCAAGGTAAATAAAACGCCTGGATCTGATACAATCTCGCCTAGATTTCTAAAGGAAGCTAAGGATGAGCTCTCCAAACCACTGACATTACTATTCAATAAATCCTTGCAGTCTGGAACTATGCCTGATCAGTGGAAGCTAGCCAACGTAACACCGATATTAAAAAAAGGCAGCAAATCCCTACCCAGTAACTATCGTCTAATTAGCTTAACCTCAGTTGTATGTAAAATGCTAGAAACGGTCATAAGACAGACTCGTAAATCACTTAGAGGAAAATAACATACTTAAAGATACTCAACACGGCTTTCGTAAAAAAACGTTCCTGTTTAACAAACCTTTTAGACTTCTTCCATGATATCCTCAACCTCTACGATGAGAGTAAAGCTGTAGATATTATATACCTTGATTTTCAAAAGACCTTTGACAAAGTTCCCCACAAACGTTTACTGCTAAAACTAGAAGCGCATGGAATACAAGACGGTGTGTTGAAATGGATAGAAAATTAGCTCAGCGACAGAAAGCAAAGAGTAGTCATAAACGGTAAGGCATCTAAATGGACCAATGTAAGTAGCGGGTACCCCAGGGATCGGTACTAGGACCAATTCATTTTCTAATTTACATCAACGACATAGATGAGGGTGTTACGTTCTGTTATGTCTAGGGGTTAATGATATTATATTACTGGAATGGTAACATGACACACTATATTATTTATCAGTATAACATAATCAGTTATATCAGTATAACATAATAACTCGGGCGTGCCAGGCGACCAAGGCCATATGGCACTATATTCAAATTAAACAAGGTTAGAGGAAGATAAAACACAACTAAAAGCCTTGAGTATATTACAATATATACAATAATAATTACTATCACAGACATACTATCACAAATATACTATCACAAACATACTATCACAACTATACTATCACACATATACTATCACAAATATACTATCACAAACATACTATCACAAATATACTATCACAAACATACTATCACAAATATACTATCACAAATATACTATCACACATATACTATCACAAACATACTATCACAACTATACTATCACACATATACTATCACAAATATACTATCACAAACATACTATCACATATTATATACTATCACAAACATACTATCACAAATATACTATCACAAACATACTATCACAAATATACTATCACAAATATACGATCACAAACATACTATCACACATATACTATCACAAATATACTATCACAAACATACTATCACAAATATACTATCACAAACATACTATCACAAATATACTATCACAAACATACTATCACAAATATACTATCACAATCATACTATCACAAATATACTATCACAAACATACTATCACACATATACTATCACAAACATACTATCACAAACATACTATCATAAACATACTATGAAATATATACTATCACAAACATACTATCACAAACATACTATCACAAAAATACTATCACAAACATACTATCACAAACATACTATCACACATATACTATCACAAACATACTACCACAAACATACTATCACAAACATACTATCACAAACATACTATCACACATATACTATCACAAACATACTATCACAAACATACTATCACAAACATACTATCACAAATATACTATCACAAACATACTATCACAAAAATACTATCTCAAACATACTATCACAAACATACTATCACAAACATACTATCACAAACATACTATCACAAACATACTATCACAAAAATACTATCACAAACATACTATCGCAAATATAGTATCACAAACATACTATCACAAACATACTATCACAAACATACTATCACAAACATACTATCACAAATATAGTATCACAAACATACTATCACAAAAATACTATCACAAACATACTATCACAAACATACTATCACAAATATAGTATCACAAACATACTATCACAAATATACTATCACAAACATACTATCACAAACATACTATCACAAATATAGTATCACAAACATACTATCACAAATATACTATCACAAACATACTATCACAAAAATACTATCACAAACATACTATCACAAACATATTATCACAAACATACTATCACAAACATATTATCACAAACATACTATCACAAACATACTATCACAAACATACTATCACAAACATATTATCACAAACATACTATCACAAATATACTATCACAAATATACTATCACAAACAAACAGATCACAAACATACTATCACAAACATACTATCACAAACATACTATCACAAACATATTATCACAAACATACTATCACAAATATACTATCACAAACATATTATCACAAACATACTATCACAAACATACTATCACAAACATACTATCACAAACATATTATCACAAACATACTATCACAAATATACTATCACAAACATACTATCACAAACATACTATCACAAACATTCTATCACAAACATAATATCACAAATATACTATCACAAATATACTATCACAAACATACTATCACAAACATACTATCACAAACATACTATCACAAACATATTATCACAAACATACTATCACAAATATACTATCACAAACATACTATCACAAACATACTATCACAAACATACTATCACAAACATATTATCACAAACATACGATCACAATATACTATCACAAACATACTATCACAAACATACTATCACAAACATACTATCACTAATATACTATCACCAACATACTATCACAAACATACTATCACAAACATACTATCACAAACATACTATCACAAATATACTATCACCAATAATCCAACATTACTTTCTCTGTGACTCTTCTGGGCATGATAAATATTTCCCCCCTTACCAGCACCCTTGACACAATCCATCATTCAGGGCTCGCGAGAACAAAACACGTAAATCAAATAATATAAATAAGTAACTATATAAATATATAATATATATATATATATATATATATATATATATATATATATATATATATATATATATATATATATATATATATATACGGTATATATTTAAGTAGATGTAATTCAGGTCAGACAAGAACAACACACACAAATAAAATATATATGTAACTACCGGTATATACACAACAACTGTATATTGACTTTAATTAAGTAGATATCATTCACGGCACACGAGAACAAATCACTTAAATATAATAAATACAATAACATAAGTATATATATATATATATATATATAACACACACAGTGCAAACGAGAAAACACACACATGAATAAACTAAAATAATATAAACAAAAAAATTGATAAATAAATGCAATTGGTACATCTACCGGTAATAGCTCTAGGGAGGAAACTAATACCGGTACATAAATACATCAATACATGAAAAATATAATAAATTAAACGTGCAAAACCTATCGACCGAGACTGTGCTTATCTGTTATTTAAGACGTTCGGCCTATTAGTTTGGCGATTTTATGACCTTTCACCCCATTTATTGTTTTCAATATTAAGACCTTTCGTGCCATTTAGGTGTCCATGTTTTTCATGGCGAGCGATAGCGAGCCTGTAATTAATTTCTATCGAAAAATTTACATATTTACCTAGAAGGGGATCTTGAGGATCTTATTTTCTAAGGTTCATGGAGGTCTAATGCCCCTTTCCCACATTTGCGATTTCATACGATTTTTCGTCGCCGAGGACGTAGTCTTGTCAATTCGCAAGAAATGTGTGGGACGTCTACGATTTTGACCGTTAAAAACCGTTGACAAGTTTACACTCGGCGACGATGTCGCCGATGGATAAGACGAATCGGCGACATTATGCAAATCGGCAAATTGAGCGATGGTTCGCCGATGACCTCGGCGAGAACTGTCACATTTGAATAAAATATTGCGAAATAATGCGAAGGATGAACGAATCCTCGGCGTATGTTCTGCGACGTCTTCGGCGAATTAAGCGATGGTTCGGCGAATACCTCGGCGATATTATCCGAAAACTTTTTGCATATATTTCATGCCAAAAACATAAGAACATAAGAAAACGGGAGTCTGCAGAAAGCCGATCGGCCCACACAATGCAGATCCCTGTCACACCCAACCCCAATTACAAGGCCTAATTATAGACCCAACTCACTAATGCCTTGAGGACTGCCCTCACCAAAACGGTCAGAGATCGACAAAAGATTTCGCGGTCTGCAGAGCGCCGATTGGCCCACACCAAGCAGATCCCCCCTCATACCCAACCCAACTCGTCGAAAATGTACAAATTTATCTTAAAATCGCCAAACTAATGGGCCGAACGTCATAAAATATGAAAACTAATGGGGTTAACCATGAGGAAGAAAGGGGACCAGAAAAACGACCCATCTCCCCTTAATTCGGAGATTGGCAATGTCCGGCTTCGCCGGAGACATTGTTCTATCAAATAATGTTCAAATTTAGCTTGCTCTCAAAACAAAAAATATATATGTTGGCTCGCTACCGCTCACCAGGAAAATATTGAAACCTGGATGGGGGTAAATGTCTTAAACAGTAGGCTGAACGGGGCCGAACGGATACAAGGCAAAGAGAGAGGGAGAGAAATAGAAAAACAAAAAAACAACAACGAGGAGAGAGGGAGAGAAAGATAAAACAAAAAACAGTGAGGTGGGCTCAATGTTTGGGTTAAGGCTTATCGCTATCGCTTGCCAGGAAGATATCGATACTTGGATGGGGATAAACGTCTTAAACCAGTTGGCTGAAAGGGGCTGAATGGATACAAAGCAGAGAAAGAGAGAAAAGGAGAGAAAGAGAACAAAAAAAAGTGAACCCCCCACGAGAGGTGGAAAAAAGGGTTGACAGGTTCACTATAGGCCTAATCATTTTTTTTTACCCACCTCGCCGAAGGTGCTCTTTGGCCTCGGCAGGTGTGTCTTGAGCATTCCGCGACATCGCAAGGCCCTTCGCATGCCTCGTGCGGAGCATACCCCTGGCGGGTATACTCTCGGCGAGTACTTGTGCGCACGTCGACGACTAATCGACGAGGAAATCGACGATGACTTTTATGCATCGTCGATGTTTCCAGACCATATGAGAGGATCGGCGCGCCGCTGTGCAGGGTTGCAAAGTTTTTTTATGTGAACCTCCGCGATGTCTCACCGATGTCGTCGATGATCCCCGAGGGCCTCTCAGATCCTTCTGCGATGTTCGACGATGCTTGCGAGGGCTACGAACCCTCGTGAGTCCTCGTCCAAAATTTTAAACAAACCGAACATTTGCGAACCCGCGAGGGCCCATGCGAGGCCTTGCGAGTCATACGATTATTATGCGAGGGTATACGATTTATGTCCGACATGTCACGAATGTGCCAATTCATGGGTGTCGGCGATGAAAATCGTAGGAAATCGCAAATGTGGGAAAGGGGCATAAGGAGGAAACTGAAGAACATATATAATAATAATAAATACATAAACATAAAATAAATATAAAAACAATAGCGTTCCAAACCTATCGACCGAGACTGTGCCGATCCCCTGTTATTTACCCCCCCCCCCCTCCCACTCTATACTTCAATCCTACACCTATAACCCTTCTTTGGCGGCGCCCGGCAATAGCCGGGCGAGAGAACCAAGGACTATGTGGCAGGGCCCGGCTATAGTCGCATGCAATTTTGAGCACGTAATGTGCTCTGACAGAGAGCGGAGCGGTGGGAGGAGCGTAGGTTACCTCATGACCGCTCGCCACGGTGGCCGTGGAGCTACTGAGATGTAGTCCGCCCTAGTCCACCCTCCCTCACTCGTTTCACACGTAATAATGTAAGGAAATGACCGTATTTTACCGATTTTGCCCTTCGGTTGCACGATCGTTGCAAGACAACCAGTGATCGTAGAAGGATGGTTCTGGTGTCATTGGAAAGCTCATTTAACGCACTTTCAGAGATACATACTTGTATTACGCTCTGGCTCTTGTTTATGCATGAAAACGAGCACGGAAACAAGCTCGTTTACGGTAAAACCCCCCGTTGGGAGGCACTGTCAAATATACTCCACCACCCGCTCTTTGAGTGTTAAACTTTCACCCATTCCTTTCTATAGCTTTACCCTAGTGCACAGCTAACCCCTATAGTTTTAATATCTTAGCTTTTATTTAAAGCCTTCTCTGTTATAGCTTTTATTTATAGCTTTCTGTTCTAGCTCTCATCACTTAGCTTTGACTGTATTTAGAACTGTCTGTATTTTATCCCACCCCAACATATTTAACTTTCACCCACTCAACTCTCTATAGCTTTACCCTACATTGAACAGCTAACACATATAGCTTTAATCTCTTAGCTTTTTTTTATAGCTTTCTCTGTTGTTGTGGCTTTCATCTCTTAGCTTTTATTTATAGCTTTCTGCATTTGATCCCACCTCTGCATGTTAAACTTACAACCACTCTGCTTTCTATGGTTTTACCCTACATTGCACAGCTAACACCTATAGCTTTCATCTTTTAGCTTGTGTATGTGTTTATCTTGGTTGTAAGCTTTAATCTTCACCTACTCAATTATCTGTAGCTTCAACCTACGTTGCACAGCTAACCCCTTTAGCTTTCATATCTTAGCTTATATTTATAGCTTTTATTTTGTCATTTTAACTCCAACCCTACACCTTTAAACTTTCAACCACTCAACTCTCTATAGCTATACCCTACATTGCCAAGCTAATCCCTATAGCTTTCATATCTTAGCTTTTATTTATAGCTTTCTCTATCGTAGCTTTCATATCTTAGCTTTTATTTATAGCTTTCTCCTTTGTAGCTTTCATCTATTAGCTTTTATTTGTAGTTTTCTGTCATTTTAACCTCACATCTACTGTACATATTAAACTTTCACCCACTCAATTCTCTATAGCTTTACTCCACATTGCACAACTAACAACTATAGCTTTTGTCTCTTGCTTTTGTTCGTGCTCTTTTATCTTTATTATACAGCTTTAATCTTCACTAACTCAACTTTCAATAGTTTTAACCTACATTCCACAGAAAACACCTATAGCTTTCATATCTTAGCTTTTGTTTCAAGCTTTCTGTCATTTTAGCCCCACTCCTACATCTTTTACTGTCACCCACTTAACTTTCTATAGCTTTATCCTACACAGCTAACACCTATAGCTTCCATGTCTTAGCTTGTGTATGTGCTATTTTATGTTTGTGCTATAGATTTAATCTTCACTCATTCAATTCTCTATAAGTTTACCCTACATTACACAGCTAACACCAATAGCTTTCATATCTTAGCTGTGTGTTCGTGTTCCTAAATCCTTGTTCTACAGCTTCAATTTTCAGCTATTCAAGTCGATACACCTTTACCCTTCATTTCCCAGCAAACTTAAAAAAAGACCAACCTTAGCTTTCATCTATAAGCTTTTACTCTTGATCTGATAGGCAACCATACACTGAAGCATTTGTGTAGAACATTTAACAAATACACTATAACAAAATAACAGAACTGGTCGTTAAATAAAGATGTTATATTAGAACAATACACTTACGAGTACATGTACCCATATTTAATATTTTAACATTACGGTACCGGTACATTTAAATGTCTAATGATAATTTCGGACAGGTTGGGAGAGAGGTATCCTGACCGGGATTCGAACCCACTCACTCCAGGTATATTTGAGGGTTGGGCACCGTAACCACTCAGCCATGAGCGGATATAAGGGAAGTAACCTTAATTCTTATTTGAAGAACCAGGTATATCTCGTGGAGGACTATGCCATCGGGCACGTGGCGAGTTGTTTTGACTTCGACCATGACTATTTTACCCCCCTCCCCGCCAACTCGGCTAAGTAATACGGTTTTAAGGGGGGGATGGACGTATTTATATGCTCAT
>CM064549.1:5356834-5399334 GCA_032716605.1 Paralithodes platypus
GCCGTGGTGTAGTTGATTAAAGCGTCAGCTAGGCTATCGTCCTGACGATCGGCGGTTCGAACCCCACTGAGAGATTAGAAACATTTAGTTGCTCACGTGTATTTGTGATATATACTCAATATATATATATATATATATATATATATATATATATATATATATATATATATATAAAAAGGTAATGTGCATGTTCCCCAAAATGGCAACTGGGCAGTAGTGAAGCATAAATTAAGCGGGTCTGGACGTTCAACAAATCCGAATTAGCCCACTCTGACACATCACTTCCACCGCACCACCCTGTCACTCAGTTGGTTTTGTGCAACCAAGTTTGCAAGTTTGGCAACACCCTATATCAGTCAACGAAGCTCAACGTAGACCTACCTAATAACTTAAGGGGGATGGGCTATTTATTGGCTTATTTATTTATATTTTTATTTTTTGTTTTTGTTTCGTCCCTAGACCTCCATGAAGCTTTTAAAAAAAAAAAAAAAACAAAAAAAAAACACGCCCCAGTCCCTCCGACAAGATAAATTTGTATTTTTTTCGATAGAAAAATGTCCCGACCGAAGGCCGATTCCTGGCTCGCTACCGCTCGCCAGGTAAAAACCGACACCTAAATAACACGTAAGGTCCTAATATTGAAAACAAAATGGGGTGAAAGGTATTCAAATCGCCAAATTAATGAAACGAGCGTCTTAAAATCTCAAAACTATGGGGCTAATCATGAGGGAGGAGTCAGGAAAAAACAACCATTTCCCCTAAGTTGATTTTGTGCAACCAAGTTTGCAAGTATGGCGACAACTATATTATTCAACGTAGCTCAACTTCGACCTACCTAACGCAACCCAACTTAACCTAGTCTAACTTAGCTTAACCTAACCAAACTTGACCTAACCTGACCGAATCTAACCTGAGATAAATAATCTTCAGCAAGTATGAAGTACGTATGTACAGTATGTATGTATGTATGTATGTATGTATGTATGTATGTATGTATGTATGTATGTATGTATGTATGTATGTATTCAGGCACATACCCGGTACTCCATTACTGGGGGTGGCGGACTCAAGACAGAAACAACAACATAAAATATAAAATTCACGCACATCTAGGTCGCCCAGGAGAAGACCCAGAAAACAAGGCACATTTGGGGTCCCCAGCAAGACTCCCAGGTCCAAGACCTCCCGAAGAGGTTCCGGTCTCAGCAGGCAGACACGCCTCAGAGCTCTTCCCGTGTATATCACCTACCCTACGTAGGGTACGTGGTACCCGTCTTGCAACACAATCCCACCCTATGCTGTGCAACTCTCCAACCCCAAGAGTGAAACGTTACTCTGTCTTTCTTCTATTCAACAGCTGAGCTCTGGAACTCTCTCCCAGAATCAGTCTTTCCCTCTTCCTATGACTTAAATTGCTTCAAACTCCGTGTGGCCCGGCATTTTGTCTTTAACGCCCCTTGATTTTGGCCCTGACACTCTTTCAACTCTGGGGGAGGCACTCGCTACAGGCAGTTCTGCCTTTTGTCTCTCTCACTCACATAGAACAAAAATAATACAGTATATAAAGAGACAGTTCAGAAGTGGGTTGCAAAATATAATCCCCCCTCCCCCCCATCCGGTCTCCCCCCCTCACTGACCTCCCCCCCCCCCCCCCCTCCCCCTCTCCGACCCCCATAACGTCCGTATATAATTAATTAGCATTATATTGACCCTAACTTGTGGCACGGCAAATAGGATGCAATTTGAAACTATAAACACCTTCCGAGTTTATGTCACGAGTAGGTTATTATTATATATTTTTGGGACGATAGGACTCAGTTTGACAATAATTTGTATTATGATTTTTTATTCCCCGAGGATCCCTTTTTTGGGGGAAGAGGGGGGGGGGGGGGCTTAATGATGGGCATAGTTCGGACACTTTGTTTGTTTGTTTTGTCTTTTAAGTAGGGGTTTTGTGAGGTACCGGTACATTTTGTTTTATTAACTAATAATTATCAGTGAATATTTTTGCAAAGTAAGAGTGTCTGTGTGTGTGTGTGTGTGTGTGTCACATCATAACCCTTTGTAATTAACAGTGAATTGGACGGCCGCCATTGTCCACAACACAAACACCCCCTTATTAATGAAGAGATGTGTCGTTTTTCTAGACCCTCTTCTCCCTCATGCTTAGCCACATTAGTTTTGAAATTTCTTTGTCAATATTAAGACTTTTCGTTACATTTAGTTGTCGATTATTTCCTGGCGAGCGATAGCGAGCCTGTAATTTAAGGAGGAACCGGCCTTCGCCTGGCACATTTTTCTACCCAATTTTTTTTACTAATTGATCTCGAAGGGGGGTCTAGGAAGGGTCTTTTTAAACTTGATGTACTTCTAGCGAGGAAACTAAAAACTATATAAATACATACATAATTATACCAACAAATAAACCCTCCCCCTATGAATGGGAAGGATTAATAATTCCGCCGCTTCCCCGACCGGTGGAACTAAGATATATTTAACAGGGTAATTATGTGTTCTTTATAATGGAGGTCAGGTCATTTGATGGATTTAACAGGGTAATTATGTGTTCTTTATAATGGAGGTCAGGTCATTTGATGGATTTAACAGGGTAATTATGTGTTCTTTATAATGGAGGTCAGGTCATTTGATGGATTTAACAGGGTAATTATGTGTTCTTTATAATGGAGGTCAGGTCATTTGATGGATTTAACAGGGTAATTATGTGTTCTTTATAATGGAGGTCAGGTCATTTGATGGATTTAACAGGGTAATTATGTGTTCTTTATAATGGAGGTCAGGTCATTGATGGATTTAACAGGTTAATTATGTGTTCTTTATAATGGAGGTCAGGTCATTTGATGGATTTAACAGGTTAATTATGTGTTCTTTATAATGGAGGTCAGGTCATTTGATGGATTTAACAGGGTAATTATGTGTTCTTTATAATGGAGGTCAGGTCACTTGATGGATTTAACAGGGTATTTATGTGTTCTTTATAATGGAGGTCAGGTAATTTGATGGATTTAACAGGGTATTTATGTGTTCTTTATAATGGAGGTCAGGTCAGGCGGTGTTTGTTGGATAGCGAGGTAATAATACAGTCGGCCTAATAAGTAATGTCGCGGTAATTATGTGTTATTTATAATGGAGGTCAGGTCAGGTGGTGTTTGTTGGGAAGCGAGGTGATAGTACCTTTGTTATGGTGTTTATATAAGGGGGAGTATCGGTATGATGTGGTTAAGGGGGAGGTAGTTGCTGTTTGTTGGGAAGCGAGGTGATAGTACCTTTGTTATGGTGTTTATATAAGGGGGAGTATCGGTATAATGTGGTTAAGGGGGAGGTAGTTGCTGTTTATTGGGAAGCGAGGTGATAGTACCTTTGTTATGGTGTTTATATAAGGGGGAGTATCGGTATAATGTGGTTAAGGGGGAGGTAGTTGCTGTTAGTTGGGAAGCGAGGTGATAGTACCTTTGTTATGGTGTTTATATAAGGGGGAGTATCGGTATAATGTGGTTAAGGGGGAGGTAGTTGCTGTTTGTTGGGAAGCGAGGTGATAGTACCTTTGTTATGGTGTTTATATAAGGGGGAGTATCGGTATAATGTGGTTAAGGGGGAGGTAGTTGCTGTTTGTTGGGAAGCGAGGTGATAGTACCTTTGTTATGGTGTTTATATAAGGGGGAGTATCGGTATAGTGGGGTTAAGGGGGAGGTAGTTGCTGATTCGCCCTCATGTTTAGTCCCATTAGATTTGAGTTATTAAGACGTTCGTTCCATTAGTTTGGTGTTTTTAATACCTCTCGGCCCATTTTTTTGTCCAAATACTGTATTGTAAAGACCGTCCGTGCCATTTAGGTGTCGAATTTTTCCTGGCAAGCGATAGCAAGCCTAAAATTCTAGGAGGAACCGGCCTTCATCCGGGACATTATTTTTTATACCGAAAAAATTACACATTTATCATGAAGGGGGGTGTCTAGGGGTTATTTTTCAAGTTTGATCGAGGTCTAGCGAGGTTACTATAATACAATTATAAACATAAATAAATAAATAGACCCAAAAATAACCACTACTCATTTAAGTTGGAAAAAAGGAGTATGGATGTGTGTGTGCGAGAGAGAGAGAGAGAGAGAGAGAGAGAGAATCAGATATAGCATGTCAGAGAACTATGTTAATGTGATCCCTCTTGATTCCTGGCGTTCATGGAAGGTAGATTAACTTCTCAAACCTTCATGGTGTGTGTATGTGTGTGTGTACGCGTCTTTCGTTTGCGGTCGCATGTCGTACACCTTACTCATTCTCTCTTACTGATTCTCTCCCCCCCTCTCTCTCTCTCTCTCTATCTCTTTCTCTCTCTCTCTCTCTCTTTCTCTCTCTCTCTTACCAACGTCATCAATCCACATTCCAGGTCAACTAATTATACAAGCGAGGGTCGCCTTTATCGACAACTTCAATTACTGTAGTCCCCCATACCCTCTTAGACACACACACACACACACACACACAGACTCCCACACTAATACTATAAGAGGTTTTTGTCAATATCGACACTTGAATTACGGAGCCCTCGTAACCTCTTAACTCCACTTTCTTTTTGGCTCTGGTCAAAATTTCAAGTTTTTGTGTTCTCTCTGTAAACTGCTTCTTTCAACATAGGAGAATAGCATTGGAAAGAACAAAAAATCATATCGCATCCATAACCCCCCAGGGCGGGGGTTCGCCCACGACCCCCAAAAAACTGAAAAAAATTCAGTCAGCCACCCAAAAAAAAAAAATGTGTCTGTAGTCTAAAGGGCTTCTGTAAGCAATAGAAATGATCATATGAGGGCATAAACACCCTTATTACATCCCTAAGGGACCCCTTTGGGGTTCCCAATATCAAGGAATTTGGTCAAAATTGAATAGATATTTGTCACAAACCATGGCTAAAATCGAACTTTTAAATTAGTTAGCCATCAAGGTTCATTTTCGATAGGTAGCGCTCTGCATAGAAAACATTGATTTAGGAGGGGTAACAATTATATCCCACCCAAACTTAGTTTCAGTTTTCTAAAACTTACAAATTAAATTGTTAGCAATATTTTGTTGGCCCTAACGAGACTATTAACTGGATTTGGTATTACCCAAATGCATTCCCCTTCTAACCACAACAAATAGGCCTAAAAAAGAACATTCTCTCGTCGATTTTTGGCCGATTTCCCCAAAGTTTTGGAGATATGGTAATTTGGAAGTCAAAATCCAGCTCTATCCCAAACTAATGTATAATATATTTTTGTTCAGCACCTTCTATTATTCATAGGGGTTAAAGCTGACGCTACTCTGTAGGGGATGCTTGTAGGATACGCCATGCGAAAATTGCGGGAAATTTGAATTTTTTTCAGTGAGTTAACCCTTTTACAAATAGTGCAATGAAATTCTGCGCTCACGCACACGCGCACGTACATAGGGAGCTGATTTTCTCATCGAGTCAGTGTTACACCATTACCATACATGTGGCAAAAGGCCAGCATTGAGTCTCTTATAGAAGCTGAGATAAAAATCATCCTGGAGTCTCCCTGGAGTCTCCCCTTATCGTTATCGTCGTTATCGAAGCACTTACCATCTGTCAATACCACACACACTCACATACACACACACGCATACACAGACAGACAGACAGCCACAGACAGACACACAAACACACACACAGCACTACAAAACAAATGACAACTACAATCATTACTAACAACCCAACTGACCTTCAGATGACCTCTCTCTCTCCCTCTCTCACACACACACACACACACACTAACACACACACAAAACACTACCTAATACACAAACCTTCAGATAACTCGACATAACTTCTTAACAACGGTACTTGGAAAGAGAGATACACTTATTTGTGTAAATTAGTCTTTAATTATATAAGTATTTAAGGTTAATTTTGCATAGCGGTATTGATTATTAGGGAGGGAGAGAGGAGGAAGGAAGGAAGGAAGGAAGGAAGGAAGGAAGGAAGTAAGCAAGGAAGTACGGAAGGAAGGATGGAAGAAAGGAAGGAAGGAGGGAAGAATGAATGAATGGATGGATAAAGAAGGAAGGACGGAAGGAAAGAAGGAAGGAAAGAAGGAAGGAAGGAAGGAAGGAAGGAGGGAGAAAGATAACAGAAAGGAAGGAAGGTAAGGAAGGAAGGACGAAAGTAGAGAGGAAGGAAGGAAGGAAGGAAGGAGGGAGAAAGGAAGGAAGTAAGGAAGGAAGATAAAATAAGATAGGTGTCCATTCGAAAGAGATAGATTTAAGCACAACAAATTACAGTACATTTACAAACAAGATATTATAATTCATATCACCTACAATATTATACAGTACAGTATATTATGTGCATAGCTAATTCAGATTATACACTCACCTTCACTCTCTCTCTCTCTCTCTCTCTCTCCCCTATCCCCCCCCCCCTCTCCATGACGCCCCCCTGAAAACTCTATTAGCCCCCCTTCGGAAATCTCCTTAGAGTGGGAAAATACAGGGGACCCCCCGGAATGGCTCTGGGCCCAATACAAAGTCCCCCTAATGGACCTACAGCTTGGGACGAACGGGGCCCTGTTCTAACAACTTGGTTCGGGACAGGAAGGGGGGGGGGGGGGGGGTGATGTGTGTTTTTTCTATACCCCCTTCTCCCTCATGCTTAACCCCATAAGTTTTGTTTTATCTCTCTTTCACTCTGTCAAGAGTGTAGTGCACTAAACAGTCTCTGTCCTTCCACTTCGAGTATCTCCCCAGAATGGACAAGGGCCGAGACACTAACTATTCCTTGTAACTCCTTGTAACTATCTGTCTGTCTGTCTCTGTCTCTATCTGTCTCTGTCTGTCTCTCTATCTCTCTCTTTCTTTCTCTCTCTCTCTTTCTTTTACAACACCACCATCATCAACCACAAGAGCAGCATCACCACCAGCACAAAACCACCAACACCACACACTCACTCACTCTCACTCTCTCTTTCTTCCAACACCACCATCATCAACCACAAGAGCAACATCACCACCACCACAAAAACACCAACACCACACACACTTCCTCTCTCTCTCTTGCAACACCACCATCATCAACCACAGGAGCAACATCACCACCACCAAAAAACCACCAACACCACACACACTCTCTCTCTCTCTTTCAACACCACCATCATCAACCACAAGAGCAGCATCACCACCACTACAAAACCACCAACACCACACACACTCTCTCTCACAACACCACCATCATCAACCACAAGAGCAACATCACCACCACCTCAACACCAACACCACATATTCTATCCCTCTCTCTCTTACAACACCACCACATTCACTCTCACTCTCTCTCGCTTGCAACACCACCACCAACAACCACAAGAGCAGCATCAGTACGACCACAAAAGCACTCTTTCACTCTCCTCTATTACCCATCTTCCTCTATCTATCCCATCAACCCTCTTCTCTCTCTCTCTCTCCTATCCACTTTCTCTCTCTCTCTCTCTCTCCAAAATACTATTAAGCGTCATTTTAAAGAAGCCAGGGAGAAGGAGAAGGCAAGAGAAGCAATAAGAGCATTTTAAGAGAAAGACGAGAAGGCAAATGGGGAATAAAGAAGACGAGAGAAAGGGGCGAAGAGAAAGGGGCGAAGAGAAAGGGGCGAAGAGAGAGAGAAAGAGAGAGAGAGTGAGATTGTGTGAGTGTGCGAGAGAACGAGAGAGAGAGAGAATGAAAGTGAAAGTTAAAATGGGATAGCTACCCACCCCGTTACAGGCCGTTTTACATTTCTCCCTCTCTCTTATATATAAATATATATAATATACAGTTCTATTGATATTCTTTGACCTTACTATAATATTTCAGTGAAGATAAAGTTAGCTATTCCCCTCTTTCACTGTCTCTTTATATTAACGCTTACTATCCATTCATCTAATCTATTTATTATCAATGTATCTATATCCATCCATTTATCTATCTTTCTTTAACCCATTCAATACCAGGGACGTTCTTTTTATCATATTCTGACAACTATTAGACGATTATATCAAGCTTAGGAAGGACCTTTAGCAATAATATGGCTTCAAACTATCTCAACCAACCCTTTCAACTACCACAGATCCTTCCTAAGCTGTATAATATCGTCTAAATATAGATAGAATCTAATTTAACACACGTCGCTGGTACTCAAAGGGTTAATTATCTATCTATTTCGCCTCATCCCTTAACCCTTAATTAGCAGCGCGCAACTTATGTTGTGTGAAATAAATTTGGACTAAGTGGCGGTTCACAACTTATGTCGTGCGCCATTTTCAGCACGTAATGTTGCTGAGAGAGAGAGCTGAGCGGTGTGAGGAGCCTAGCAACTCTATGACCGCTCACGACCACCGCGGTGGACCAACTGAGGTGACTCCCACCCTTCCCTCCCCTCTCTCACTTGCTACACAGGGAATTATGTAGGGAAATTACCTAATTACAGGGTTTTTGCACTCGTGTTGCACGATCGTTGCAAGAGAACCAGCGGTCGTACAAGGATGGTTCGGGTGTCATTGGAAAGCTCTGTTTACGCCCTTTCATGGATAGATACTTGTTTTATGCTCTGGGTCTTATTTAGGCATGAAAATGATCACGTAAACAACCCTATTTAGGGTAAAAACACCCCGCTGGGCACTACGGTCCGCTAGACCGCCTAGCCCGCCAATAAGGTGTTAAATCCACTTAGACTGTCTCCCAGATCGCCTCAGCAATTCAGTCTCAGTCTCTCTATCTCTCTCTCTCTCTAGAATGCTGCCTCATCCGTTTTTTTCTTTAGTTTTCTTTCCTTCCTATTCCGTTTTATATTATCCTCTTCACTTGATACTCTTTTATTATTTTCGTTTGACAATTTTAACTTGTTACCTTTTCCATTCTTCCCTTCTAAATTTCTTCATACTCTATATTTATGTATTATAGAAGAAAAGTACATTATTATAAATATATATATAATTTTATCAGTAAATTCTCCATGAAATCATCCTACTTATAAGCAATACATTAAGTAAAGAGTAATACTTTTCAAATATAAGTGTGTTTGTACGTGTGTGTGTGTGTGTGTGTGAGTGTGTGTGTGTGTCTCAAGTACAGGAGGAGGGGGAGGAAGAAGAGGGGAGTGTGGGGGAGGAAGGGAGGAGTGTGAGGGAGGAAGGGAGGAGTGTGGGGGACCAAGGAATGAGTGTGGGAAGGGAGGAGTGTGGGGGAGGAAGGGAGAAGTGTGGGGCAGGAGTGTGGAGGAAGAAGGAGTGGGGAGGAAGAGCTTGGAAGATACCGGTATATGGAAGGGATAACAAGGATAGAAGGATGGGAGGGAAGGAAGGAATGAAGGGAAGAAAACAAAAAGTAAAGAAGGAAGGAATGAGGGTGTGGAGGAAATTGAAACTTAATATTTATGCAGCCAATTTGAGGATACACTCGGTATTAAATATTCCGATAATGGATAGTTTAATGTTAAGCCTCTCTTATAAGGCACCTAAAACTACATATGAGAAGGAAACAAACTCAATATCTAATTATATGACTTATAATAAAAACAATTATGATGTTTCCGTGCTACCTCATGATTCAACTATTACAGACACTGAAAAACTACTCAACGTCTAAATATATTACTTAGGCTAAAATCTAAAATGTATGAGGTATCAGAGCTACCATATGATTTAAAAATTACACAGACACCAGAAGGAAAAACAACGTACACAAATTAATACACAAAAACCTATGGTATAATTATACGGTAGAGATGTACCATGTATACAGTATATTGTCATATTTATATACAGTACATACTCCCACCCCCACGTCTAACACAAATGAATACACCAACATCCACAATACTGCAGTTACATTCTATCTATCTATCTATCTATCTATATGCTCAGGCCCAATCCCCATTTTGGGGGTAGCCGACTCAAGACAGAGCAAGAACAGGGAAAACACAAAAACAACATAAAACAACAAATAAACACAGATAAAAAGCACAAACTCACACACATCCAGGTCACCCAGGAGAAGACCCAGAGACCAGGGTCACCAAGGTCGCTCCAGCACTCCCCCGGCCCACGACCACCCGGAGAGGTTCCGATCTCGGCAGGCAGACATGCAGCGGAGCCAAAGCCACAAGCCCTCCCACCACACTTCCAGGCGCACCCTTCATATTAATCGTCTCCCCGGGCCAGGCGCCTGATGGACTATTATCTAGTCCAACTTGCGCCCGACCCCTTACTCCAAACGACCACGTGTTCACTCAACTATTCACAAGCATTCTCCATTCACTCCTGTCCACCACCACTTCCCCTGCCTGATCTATAGTCATTCCTCTATCATCCAAAGCCTTTCTTACACAGTCTCTCCATCTCAATGGGGGTCTTCCTGCCCTTCTATCTCCCCTTGTACCTGACTCACATATTCTCTTTGTAAGCCTTTCATCTCCCATTCGTTCAACATGACCATACCAGCTCAGCACCCTTCTGTCCACTCTGGCTGACAAATGTTCCTGCTGACCCACTCTCCTACGTATCTCTTCATTCCTCAATCTGTCTCTACGAGTAACTCCACACATACTCCTCAAGCAGCTCATCTCCATCACATCCAGCCCTCTTTTCTCCTTTTTCTTCAGAGCCCATGTCTCACCCCATACATCACTGTTGGCACAACAATTCCTTGATACAGTGCACTTTTTACTTTCACTCCGAGATTTCTCGTCTTCCACATACTTCCCATTGCTCCGAAAACTTTCCTTCCTTCACACACTCTTTGTTTTACCTCCACTTCCATACCTCCACTCCTGCTTATCGTTCCTCCTAGATATTTAAAACACTCTACTTGTTCCAATATTTCCCCATCCAGCCTCACATCTAGATTCACCCTATGCTCTCCCCTATTACACACCATTACTTTACTTTTATTGACGTTCACCTTCAGTTTCCTCCTTCCACAAACCACACCAAACTCTTTGACTACCCGCTGCAGTTTCTCATCAGAATCCGCCACCAATGCTGTGTCATCAGCGAACAGCAACTGATTCAACTCCCAATCTCTACCATTCTTCCCTACTAAACCCAATCCTCTTCCCATAGTTCTCCTTTTCACCTCCCTCACCACACCATCCATAAACATATTAAACAGCCATGGTGACATTACACAACCCTGTCGCAAACCTACCTTTACCTCAAACCATTCACTCAACTCACCATTTCCTACTCTCACACATGCTCTGCTCCCTTCATAAAAACTCATAACTGCTTCTAACAAAATTTGTCCTCCTATTTCATAAATCCTTAACACCTTCCACATTGCTTCACGGTCCACACGATCATACGCGTTTTCCAAGTCCATAAATGCCCAAAATATCTCCTTATGCTTCTCTAAATACTTCTCGCATAACTGTCTTACTGGAAACATCTGATCCACGCACCCTCTTCCCCTCCTAAAGCCGCACTGTTCTTCTCCTATACATATACATAATCTTAATAACACACATATACCCACATATACAATCATAACAATACACACCCTCACATGCATACGTGTTAAGAGAGGAGGGAGTGAGAGAGTGAGTGTGTGTATGTATGTGTGGAGGAAGGGAGGAAGGTAGAATTCTCCCCAACATTTGTCATCTGTATGTCGCCCATGGAGGACACGGGCCGACTGCAGGAAGACATGAATGTAGTGTTCCAGTGGACCAGGGAAAACAACATGCAATTCAATGAAGAAAAATTCCAATTAATACGGTACGGAGATAATAATGGCGTAAAAGAAATTACAAATTACTTATCAGAATCTAACCACATTATAGAACGGAAAGACAGTGTGAAAGACCTTGGGGTATTAATGTTTGAAAATATGGGTTTCAAAGTACATAACCAAGTCAAAGTTGCGGCTGCGAAACGTCTAACGGGCTGGATTCTACGTATTTACCTAATTGCCTAATTGTATTTACCTAATTGTAGTTTACAGGAGTTGAGCTAAGCTCGTGTTGTCCCGTCTCTCAGTCTACTTTTTATCCAATTTTTTCTTGAAAATATGGATGTTCCTTGCCCCTACCACCTCCTCCTCCAGCCCATTCCATTTGTCAATACATCTATAGGGGAAGCTAAACTTCCTGATATCGTTCTTGCAGGTAGGTCTTTTTACTTTGTAGCTGTGGCCTCTAGTTATTCCTGTATCCATAATTAATATATCCTCCCTATCCAGCCTCTCCAGCCCCCGGGCACATTTGTACATCATTATCATGTCTCCCCTCTCTCTCCTCTCTTTTAGACTCGGTAGATTTAATTTGTCTAGCCTCCCTTCATATGGCAGTTCTCTGAGACTTGGAACCAATCTAGTGACTGCTCTAGTGACGTACATTAAAACACGCGGTGAATTACCTATGATAAAGCTCTTCAAATCTCTAGTGCTACCGCGGCTTGAATACTGTAGCATATTAACATCCCCATACAAAGCAGGTGAAATAAATGACTTAGAGAGTGTACAAAGAAATTTCACTTCACATATAAGTTCGATAAAACATCTACACTACTGGGAGCGTTTAAGAGCACCGAATCTGTACTCGCTGGAACGTAGAAGAGAACGTTACCTAATAATATACACGTGGAAAATCGCAGAGGGTTTAGTACCAAACCTACATACTCCGATAGTCATGAAATACAGTGATAGGAGAGGCTGGGAATGTGAAATCCCCCGGATGAATAACAGGGGTGCTATGGACTCTCTGCGAGAGGGCTGGTTATCACACAGAGGCCCACGTCTCTTCAACAAACTCCCACGGCGAGTAAGAGACATGAGGGACGTCTCGTTAGACAACTTCAAGAGAGCCCTCGATGTCGAACTGCAAAAAGTGCCAGACGAGCCCATCCTCGCGAGGGAGCGAGCTGTCACTTCAAACAGTCTACTACACCAAAATCACCACCCATAACGAGGGGCGCCACGCTCCTTGGTGCCGCTAGAAGAGTGGCGAACACATCAAAAGTGCCAAGTGCCAAGTGCCCTCCAGCCCGTTCCTACCCTGTTCAGACCCTACTCCTTGCCTTCTCTGTCAATACCTAGCCTTAACCCTGCTCAGGCTTATTGGCCCCATATGGGCCAAAAAATATGCGTAAAACAGGTTTTTTGCTAATATTTCACGGCCGGAGGCTGATGACAAGATATTTTGAAGACGAGCAGTCAGTCCACATTGTCCTACGACTGGGAGAGGGTGTGAGCCGCCGCTCTCTTTCCTCCCCTTTCCTGTACCAACCGGTCTGGTCACCATATGGGGTCCATAATCCCAAATGTGTACTACAAATTTCCCGTTCCTATCAAAACAAAATTTAGCCCCAGAGTTCTGCCTTGTTGTCACCCAAGACCCCCAGCCATCCCCTCCACGGCCCTGCAACCAAATTAATCCAGCTTATGTAATGTATGAGATATGCCTCACTTGTTTTGACCCTTTTTTCACTATTTGGTTTTCTTTTTCAAAGACTTAATATTTACAGTAGTGTAATTTGCTCTTATTTCTCTCTTTCTATTGGTAAAAAGACATTTAAAATCCATCAATTAGTTTTTGGGTGAGAGCCATTTAAAGTGCCGGTAACCATATGGGGCCACATTGCTAATTACGTCACACTTCTGGAAAATTACCTGAGCAGGGTTAAGGGGGCCCACCTCGCTTTTTTTCTCTTTCTCTCCCTCTCTCTTTGGTTTGTATCCATTCGGCCCCATTCAGCCCAGTGTTTTAAGACGTTTATTCCCATCCAGGTGTCAATATTTTCCTAGCGAGCCAGCATATATATATTTTTGTTTTGACAGCAAGCTAAATTTTTACATTTTTCTATAGACAAATTTCTCCGGCGAAGCCCAGGCGAAGCCGGATTTCTCCATACAATGCTGGCTCGCTATCGCTTGCCAGGAAGAATTCGACACCTGGATAGGGATAAATGTCTTAAAACAGTTGGCTGAATGGGGCCGAATGGTTATAAGCCAGGGACAGAGAGAAAAGGAGAGAAAGATACAAAAAGCCGGTGACCCCCTTTAACATATCTTACTATATTCCTTCTGTATTCTATCCTATCTTACCCTACCCTGCTCAGACCCAACCCCTTGCCTTCGCTAGCCTTAACCTATCCTACTCTATTCTATCCTATCCTACCTTAACCTATCCTATATTAGTCTGTCCTGCCTTATTCTATCCTACCCTGCCCAAACATACACACACACACATATAATCCTTAATTCCACATCGCAACATCTGTAACACCTCTATAAACACCACTGAAGCGCCACAAAACACCAGCACAACACTGTTAAACAACACAAAACACACACACACACACACATTTAATCCTCCTCAATCCCAAACACAACAGCAGTAAGACCTGTATAAGCACCACAGAACACCACACATCCACACACACACACACACATATATAATCCTCAATCCCACACCACCATTAACACCTATAACAACACCACAACACGCAATTAGCCTACAGCACCTTTCATCACATAACAAAAAAAAAAAAAAAAAACACACACACATAGATCATTCCCAAAACCACACCACACTATTAACACCTCTAATACCACCACAATTTACACCCCAACACCACCACCACTCTTCCCGTCTAGGCAGAGTGACAGTGTTTTAACTTGACATATTATTATGGAAAGTGTATGTGTATGTGTGTGTGTGTGTGTGTGTGTGTGTGTGTGTGTGTGTGTGTGTGTGTGTGTGTGTGTGTGTGTGTCACCATTTGTCAACCCAGTCCAGAGAGAGAAAGAGATAGATTTACATATATTTACATAGATACACTGGGAACACAGATCTTACGATCCCTGCGAGGTGGCCAGGACTTAATTCTAGTAGAGATAGCAACCCTAAGAGAAAGTGGAAGGAAAGGATAGCAAAGATGAAGGCTCTCTCCTCACCCTCCGCTCCCTCCAGCAATTTGCCGTACATGAAAACATGAAAAACCCTTGCAGGGCTTGGAAATCGCCTGAAGGAATTTATAGTATAGTTAAAAATGGAAAGGACAAGGCATGCACACCTTCACTTTTTGTCTGCTCTCTTCAACTGTAAAAGTTTTAATTTCTGCCAGGTTCTCTTGTCAGTGATCAGCTTCTACTGCAGACCAACATCTCTGTGATATGAGTCTAACCTCTTTTTTAAATGTGTATATTGAGTCACTGTCTATAACTTAATTAGGTAGCTTATTCCACTCACTAATAATACTGTGGGTGAAGACATGTTTAGTTATGTAAAGGTTCGCTTTCCTGCCTGTTAGTTTTAATTTGTTTCATCTTGTGAAACCTTCTTTGGCTATCTAAAATAGATTACTAGAATTTACGTTACTAAATCCTTTTAGTACCGGTATTTTAAAACACAATCACCTGTCCCCTTATTCTCCGTTTCTTAAGCGAAAACAGAACGAGTTCTCTTAATCTTTCTTTGTAGGGTTTATTTCTAAGGGAAGGGATTAACTTTGTTGCTCTACGCTGAACGGATTCGAGTTTCTATATGTTTTTTATTAAGTAGGGAGACCAAAACTGCACAGCATACTCCAGATGTGGCCTCACAATACTTTTATAAAATGGTACAACTATGTCTTTACTATGACAATGAAAATGTATTTTAATGAATGCTTTGTTAGATGCTGCGGTGCATTGGCTTGTACATTTTAGATTGTCGTTGATAATAACTCCTAAGTCTTTTATCTGTGATACGCTCTTTATCTTTTTTCAATTCATGTGGTATTCGTATTTGTTGTGGGCATCTGCCAATTTTCTGATCACTCCGATATTTTGTTTAGATCAGATTGCAGGCTACTTCTATCGCTTTCTGAGATTATTGCATATCCTATCTTAGTGTCATCGGCGAATTTGGAAATTATATTATGGATGCCGTTGTCTATATCATTAATATATATTATGAACAATGATGGACCCAGTACTGAACCATGGGGGACTCCATTAGTCACTGGAGTCCATTCTGATTCCACTCCATTCATAATTACTCTCTGCTTTCTTTTGCTTAACCAATTCCTTATCCAATTGAGTGTTTTGCCTTGTATTCCTAGGTTCTCGACTTTCTGAAGTAATTTATTATGAGGGATCTTGTCGAAGGCCTTCTGAAAGTCCAAGTACACTATATGAAGACTTTTGGTAAAATCATTAATCCTAAATAGGCTGTCATAGAATTCAACAAGGTTCGTTAGGCATGATGTCTTTGCTCTGAAGCCGTGTTGACTATTATTGATAAGATTGTTATTCTCTATGAAAATTAAATCTCGTCTCTTATGATTGATTCTAATAGTTTTACAATAACGGAAGTTAAGTTAGTGGGTCTGTAATTACCTGATAGTTTTTATCTCTCTCTTTAAATGTAGGTGTGATATTGCTGTCTTCCAGTCAGTGGGTAATTGTCCATGTTGGAGTGACATGTTAACAATTTTGGTTAGGTGTTCGGCAACTTCATCTTTGACCAATTCTAGAATTTTGGGGATGAATAGGTCTGGGCCGGGAGATTTACTTATTTTCAGTAATTCAATCTTTCAATTGACGTTTGATTGGCTGATTTTGAAGTCAGGGAGTACAATTTTGCATGTTTGATTAGTAGCTTGTGGAGTATTTCTGTTGGTAGCAGTGGTAAAAACGGAGCTGAAATGATCGTTAAGAGTAGAGGCTATGTCTCTGCTATCTGTTTCTAGAACACTTTGAGTGTTAAGTATAGGAGAGAGAGAGAGAGTGGAGATTATGCATGTATGTTCGCAAGTTGTGTGTGATTATGTGTGTACAGTATATGTGAGTTGTGTGTTTGTGTGAGGTTGTGTGTGTGTGTGTGTGAGTCAGTGAGTGACGTACAAGCTCATCCCAAATTACGCGTGTGTAACAAAAAACACTTTAGGCCTACATGGTGGTGTTGGCATGGAGGGGGGGGGGGGGGGGGGCATACACTCACGGGGGATAATAAGGCTATATGGATGCTACCGTACGTATATGGTTCACACACATAATCACACACACGTACACATATACAGAAACACACTCAGATTGACAAATAGACACACACACACATACATAATCACACACACACAAACACAAATATATAGGTAGACATATATATACATAAATAGATAGATAGATATAGATAAATAGATAGATAGAGAGAGAGAGAGTTACATAGATACATTCTGCCTCCTCTCTCTTCTGGTCTCTCCTTCATCAAATGTCTTCTTCTTATTCTTCTTCTTCTTTCTCCTTATTATCCTCTTCTTCCTCCACCCTACCTCCTAATTTTACCTGCTTCTCCATTTACCTTTCCTTCTCCCCCTCCTCCTCCATTTACTTTTCCTCCTACATTTACCTCTCCTCCTCCATTTACCTTTCCTCCTCCCCCTCCTCCATGTACCTTTCCTCCCCCCTCCTCCTCCACTTACCTTTCCTATTCCCCCACTCCTCCTCTATTTACCTTTCCTCCTACCCTCCCCCTCCTCCATTTACCTTTCTCCTCCCCCTCCTCCTCTTCCATTTACCTTTCCTCCTCCCTCCTGCTCCTCCTCCATTTACCTTTCCTCCACCCTCCTCCTCCTCCCCCTCCTCCATTTACGTCTCCTCCTCCCCCTCCTCCTCCTCCCAAAGTGGACTAGGGAGGAGTATCGCCGCGTGATTGAATCGGGTACCTTCTGTCAGCAGTGGAGTGCTGGGAAGCGAAGGGAAGAGGAAGAGCAGAGGAGAAAAGAAGGGAACAGAGGAGAGGAGAATAGAAGGGAAGGGAAGAGGAAGGGGAGTCTTGTTTTTTGTTTTTTATATATATATAAGTTTGATAGAGGTTTAGGGAGGAAACTAATATAATATCAAAAATATAAATAAACAAGCACATAAATAAGCCCATCGCCCCTTAATGGGACTACACACCCTCCGACACAAAACAATTTATAAAAAAACAAATATTATATCTTTCATCTCGATACTTATAGGGTATAATCAAATTATCAATGCCGACTTTGTGGGAGCATGAGAATGTGGTACGTCATGACATCATGATGTCATAATGATGTCACAACTTCCTGCGGTCTTATTATTTGTCCTAGAGACACCTGCTGTTACATGTAAATACTCGAATACCATACGACGAGCGTGTAATTTAGTTTTTCTTAAAATTTCCAATACATCATGAGATATCGAGGTCATAAAATGTACGTCGTACGCGACGTCGCGACGATCGCGATTTTGTTTAATAAAATTCCCCCTGATACTCAAGTTTTTCACTTTATCGACAAAAACAAATTACATGATGAAGGCACAACTAATATGTGTTAACATGAGCGTTTACAAGCAGCTCCAATACAATACAATGGAGTAGTTACACGTGGAAGTTGCCAATATATGATTGTGGGAAATCGCAGACGAAAGTAAAATATATATAACATTTCAATTACTTGGTGGTGTGTCATGAAAAAATGGCTAAGTTACTCATAAAAACTAAGTTTTCTGATTTAGGTATTAGAAGAAAACGTAAACTTGCCGGTAATTTAGGATAAACTAGGATTTATCTATATGTAGACTCTTATAATACGTATCATAGGTGTATGTCAGTTTTTTGGGGGGGAGGGGAGGGGGGGGGTATTGATGTCATAGTCTTGTAATATAGGTGTTTATGCCCTCTTATGCTATTCTCCATTGTTGAAAGAAGCATTTTAGACCCCCCTCCCCCATAACAAAAAAAATCATGACATTTTAGTTGTGTGTGTCTGGGGGGGGGGGGGGTCATATGGTTCTTTATGCCCTCCTATGCTATTCTCCTATGTTGAAAGAATAATTTTAGAAAAAAAAAAATATCAAGAAATTTTGGGCTGGGGGGGGTGTTGTCCCCTTAATCTAAAATACAAATAAAATTAACTTAACCCTCCTGGCCCGGGCTGGCTCTCCAAAGGACGGAGCTCGTAACCGGGCAATCTGGCCGAAAATCAACAAAAGTAAACTAAGGCTAATCTCGCTTAATATATTACCTACATTAATCAAACATATATAGAAATGGGCGCCTTACCTTGCCGCGTAGAATGGCGTTGAGTAGAGCTCTCTAGCTCAACTGGTTCCGGAGTGATGGTGATGGAAGTGGAGGTAACTTTTGCCGCGTATTTACCTCAGCGCGTCCGAACACTCAACCGCGGCCCCGGCTACGACGCCCAGTTGCACTCGTCGCTCCACCCGCAATTATGCCGGGAAGCGATTTGATAGTGTTTTATTGTTTATTATGTCATTTATTATAGTTATTATGTTATTTTCACTCAATAAAGTTATTTTCATGAAGTTATTTGTGTCTCTGTCACTTATTACTTAGTTTTATTATTATTATTATGATTATAGTGTCACTTTCACTGGACTTTGATAATTGATAGTGTCATTTTCACTTTTATGTATTGTTAGGTAAGCTAATAATATAATATATAGTGTCACTTTCACTTGTTCATATTGTTATGAAGCCACTTATTATTACTTGTGTGTGTCTCTTTCACTTACACTTAGTTTTATTATTATTATACTGTCACTTTGACTGGACTAGGCTTATTGATAGTGTCATTTTCACTTATTTATTGTTAGAAATATATATTTTAGTGTCACTTTCACTTGTTCATATTGTTATTTAAGGCACTTATTATTACTTATATGTGTCCTTTTCACTTATACTTAGTGATATTATTATTATTAGCTACATTTGAGTGTCACTTTCACTGTTGACACTTCCACTTCAAAAGTTTATTAGAGTGTGGAAGTCGTTGAAGCAAGTGCCAGCACACAGTCCCACTTGACATTCGAGGCATTCCCAAGTGGTTTTTGTCACTTTGCAGGGTCTTCTAGTTGTGTGGCTGCACACATGGCACCTCTTCTGGATTCTGCTGTTACTACCTGGTGCTTTGAAAGGAAGGGCATTGAGCTGGTGCTTCCTGAAAAATTCAGCACACCCCGTTCTGTCCAGCTGGCCTGGTCCTTGTAGTGGCCTCCCTGGTGTACCCACATGTTTAGCCAGGAGCTCTAGTATCACCTGTTTGTGGAACTTCCGCAGGGACTTGTACTTCTTGGCTCCTGGAGTCCTCAGACGGTAGATGTTGTAAGCATTGAGGACCGACATATCTACCGTATGCAGGATAAACTTCTTGTACCACCTGCAAGATGTTCGCAGGCAGTCGATGAAGCCCATCTGCATGTCGGACTTGTCAACGAGGCGCATGTTGAGGTTGTAATCCAGGACAGCAGCTGGTTTCTGGACGGGGTTCTTGGTTCTTCGGTCTACCTTCCCTGTGGCGACCATCTCGGCCTTGTGGCATGTGCTGAGGAGGTTGACCTTCCGCTGGTCATGCCAGTGGATGGAGAGGATGGGGCCACTCTTCTTGTGAAAGATATCCGTCTTCTTCGTCTTGGTTGGGTAGCCTGGCATGTCCTTCCTCTTGCCCTTGACTGTGCCGACAGTTCCGGTCTTGCGGTCATGGAGGTACTTGGTCAGGATAGGCGACGTGTAGTAATTATCTGTGTAGAGGATGTGGTTTTGATTGAAGTGCCTCTCCATCATCTTCTTCACTATAGCGCCACCAAAGAGGGGGTCAGTCACAATTTATCCACCCTTGCCGCTGTACACCACAAAGTCCAGCACATACCCCGTCAAACAGTCGCAGAGGACGAAGAGCTTGATGCCGAAGCGGTGTCTCTTGGACGGGATATACTGTTGGAAGTGCAGCCTACCACGGAACAGGACCAGAGACTCGTCGAGGCACATCTTCTGGAAAGGAATCAGGTAGGTGGTGAACCGATGACGTATCATGTCATACAGCTTCCTGATCTTCCATAATGAGTCGGGAAGGTGGACTGCCATGTTGTTTGTCAGGTGGAGATAGGAGAGGATGTCGAAGTACCTGTCCCTGGACATGTACTTGCGAAATGCTGGAGTAGTTATGATGTCGCCAGTGATCCAGTAGTCTGCCAGAGCGTGCTTCCTGATATGTGTCATCAGCATTGTGAGTGCCAAGAACACATATAGTTCTGCCACAGTGACAGCTCTCCATGCCACCATCTTGGCACTGGTCTTCCTCCCAAAAAAGTTGGCACAGATCTCATGATGGTTGTTGGTCTCCTCGACGAGGTATTCCATGACTTCATTGTCATAGAAGCCACAGAAAATGTCACTGGGGGTAGCATTTGGGCCACAGGGAAATGTTGGTGACACCCCGGAACCCATCTGTACCTCGTCAAAGGCAGGACAATCTGGCTCAAAATCAGCCCCATCTGTCCACACAAACAGGTCGGATGCTGATGCTCGAGCACATGCAGGTGCAGCAGGCACACGCCCTGGACGCCCTGGCACACGCCCTTGGCCACGCGGACGCCCTGCATGCCCACGCCCACGCCCAGGGGCAGCGGCGTCGGCAAACTGACCACGTCGACGACCTCGCCCTCTCACTCGTCTTGTTGGGACTTCCTCTTCCTCTTCCTCAATCAGTGCAAACTGACAGTGAAATTTATGAACAAATTGCAGAAATAACTAACATACAAGATACCGTAATTCTTGGCGATTTCAACTTACCCGTGACTAAATGGGGCGATATTCTTACTTCACACTCTGGCCACGACCTCTATGCTAACTTGCAAGAGAGTTCACGTTTTCAATTTGTACAATCTCCGACCCGTGGTAATAATGTGCTTGACCTTGTACTCACAACAAAGGAAGAATTAATAGAATTTGAATGTTGGTGATGAATTCAGTAACAGCGACCATCGTACGATAACTTTCACTTTAAAGTTTACTAGTAACAAATCAAATAGCAGCATTGAGAAAGTCCCTAATTTCAAGAAAGCAAATTTTCATAAACTTAAATCAAAGCTTAAAGAAACTGACTGGAGCTTTCTGACTAACAATAACGACATAAATACATCTTGGGAGTGTTTCACAACCACTTACCTTAAGGCAGTGCAAGACTGCATACCATCGAAAATACGGCGTCCAGGCCATAATGATAAGCCCAAATGGTGGAATAAAGATATTTCAGACTGTCTGCTTGCTAAAAAATTTGCTAATGATAGATTAAAATCCTCACAAAATGACGAAGAACGGGTGAAATTTGTAGAGCTACGACGCAAAGCCAAAAAGTTAATTAAGCAAAGTAAAAAGACCCTGGAGTTACATGTTGCGAATCAAAGTAAAACAAACCCGAAAGAATTCTATAGTTATATCAGAAAGAAAAAAGTAGTTACTTCAACTGTTGGACCGTTAGTCGATGAAAATGGAGAATACACCAAAGACGAAGTACAAATGAGTAATGCCCTCAATACCTTCTTTGCATCAGTTTTTACAACCGAAGACCTCAGTGATATCCCTACACCATCGCCGATTCAGATTGATAATTCAGATGTTCTAAGCAATATCACCGTTACAGAGAGATAAGTATTGAATTGTTTAGATAAACTCAAGGTAAATAAAACGCCTGGACCTGATACAATCTCGCCTAGAGTTCTAAAGGAAGCTAAGGATGAGTTCTCCAAACCACTGACATTGCTATTCAATGAATCCTTGCAGTCTGGGACTATGCCTGATCAGTGGAAGCTAGCCAACGTAACACCGATATTAAAAAAAGGCAGCAAATCCCTACCCAGTAACTATCGTCCAATTAGCTTAACCTCAATTGTATGTAAAATGCTAGAAACGGTCATAAGAGACAGACTCGTAAATCACTTAGAGGCAAATAACTTACTTAAAGATACTCAACAAGGCTTTTGTAAAAAACGTTCCTGTTTAACAAACCTCTTAGACTTCTTCCACGATATCCTCAACCTCTACGATGAGAGTAAAGCTGTAGATATTATATACCTTGATTTTCAAAAGGCCTTTGACAAAGTTCCCCACAAACGTTTACTGCTAAAACTAAAAGCGCAGGGAATACAAGACGGTGTGTTTTTTGGAGTAAGGGGTCGGGCGCAAGTTGGACTAGATAATAGTCCATCAGGCGCCTGGCCCGAGGAGACGATTAATATGAAGGGTGTCCCTGGAAGTGTGGTGGGAGGGCTTGTCGCTTTGGCTCCGCTGCATGTCTGCCTGCCGAGATCGGAACCTCTCCTGGTGGTCAGGGGCCGGGGGAGTGCTGGAGCGACCTTGGTAACCCTGGTCTCTGGGTCTTCTCCTGGGTGACCTGGATGTGTGAGAGTTTGTGTTTTTTATCTGTGTTGATTTTTTGTTTTATGTTGTTTTTGTGTTTTCCCTGCTCTTGCTCTGTCTTGAGTCGGCTACCCCCAACATGGGGATTGGGCCTGAGCATATAGATAGATAGATAGATAGAGTGTTGAAATGAATAGAAAATGGCTCAGCGACAGAAAGCAAAGAGTAGTCATAAACGGTAAGGCATCTAAATGGACCAATGTAAGTAGCGGGGTACCCCAGGGATCGGCACTAGGACCAATTCTCTTTCTAATTTACATCAACGACATAGATGATGGTCTCACCTGTACAATCTCAAAATTTGCTGACGATACAAAAATTGCAAATAGCGTACTCTCAAAAGAACAAGTTGACGATATGCAACACAATCTAGATAAATTGTCATGTTGGGCCCAAATTTGGCAAATGAGTTTCAATGCGGATAAATGTAAAGTACTACATATCGGATACCTAAATGAGAAAGCAAACTATTCGATGAATGGCACTCAGCTTAAGAATGTAAACAGAGAAACCGATCTGGGAGTAACAATATCGAGTAACCTAAAACCGAGTCAACAATGTTCAGAAGTTGTTAAGAAGGCAAACAAAATAATTGGCTTTATAGGCAGGTCATTTGAGCATAAATCCAAAGAAGTTATCCTAACCCTTTACAATTCCTTAGTCCGCCCTCTTCTGGAATACTGCGTTCAATCTTGGTGCCCTTATTACCAAAAAGATATAAACAAGCTAGAACGAGTTCAACGTAGAGTTACCAAAATGATACCTAGCCTAAAGAACAAACCATACGAAGAGTGTCTTAGAGAATTAAATCTATTTCCTTTAACCCAGCACAGATTAAGAGGTGACTTAATTCAAGTGTTCAAAATCATCAAAGGCATCGACAATATGAAGTGTAGTAAGTACTTCACTATCGACCAATCTAATTACACGCGGGGAAACGGTTGCAAAATTATTGGTAAATCTTTTAACTCACACGAATCTAAGAATTTCTTCTTCAATCGAGTTGTCAACTTGTGGAATGGGCTTCCCCGAGACGTTATAGACTGCAGCACCGTTGATTCATTTAAACTCCGCTTAGACAAATATCTCGCTTCAAACCTACGACTGACTGCGTTTGTAAATGAATAACTTTATTTTATCCCCCCCTCAGTTACTAACCTATCTGTCCCCTACTAACTTCCTAATCCTGCCACGGACATTAGTTCTAGGGCAGTAGTTCCCTTTCCAATATTCCCTTACCCACTTTAAACCACTGTTTGGACATTTGATCCTCAGTGTTTTGGAGGACAAGCAGCCTAGAAGGGTCACTAGACTGTTGTTGCTTGATTTCCTTTGTACTCCTTTGTACTCTTCCTCTTCCTCTTCCTTTTCCTCCTCAGGCGACGTCAGGTCATCTGGGGCAATGTTGGGGTCGTCAGCATCCTGTTCAGGAGACAATTCGGGTGAAGAAGTGACCGGGCGTCGGCGTTGTGGGGCGCGGGAGGCGTCTGCATTGTGGGGCGCGGGAGGCTGCGGGAGGTTCAACAATGGGAGCCTCGGCCTCGGGAGTTGGGCTCCTTTTGCGGCGAGCCGAGGGCTTCTCCGCAGCAAATAATGCTCTGCGGTGTGTTGAGGGCTGTGGCACACTACTAATACAACTTGAAGAGGCCCTTTGGTCATCCTGAAGGAGAGATGAAGCCAAGGGCTGTGGGTGACCCACGCGGCGTCCCGGGTCAAGGCGTCGGGACAATGGAATGCGGGTGGTTGCTAGACCAGGGTCGGCGTCACTATCACTGTCTTCAGCTTCCCTATTCTTTTCTGCGGCTGCCCTGCGTGCTTTTTTAGCTGCACTTTTCACCAATGATGGTTTATAAAAATATTTGCCCACTTTCAAGGGCGTATGGGCAGGCAAAGGGGAAGGTTCTGGGCTAGGGCTAGGCCTAGGCTGACATAGCAAAGATGGTGAGGGGGTAGGCCTAGGTTCTAGCACACTTGGAAGTTCAATGGCACCTTCCTGAAACACTTCCACATCAGGATCATCACTACTGTCTCCCCCCTCAAATAAATCAACATTATCGTCGTCTCCAAAGCCAACGAAATCGTCATCTTCGCTTACACATATAAATTGTTCCTTGTCCACCAAGCTTTCGCCACTGCTCTCTTTCACTATCAAAAAGTTCTCGCTGTATAGCGCTATCACTCAACAAACGCTTCACTTTCTTTCGTTGAGCTTTCTTCTCGGTTGCAACAGGCGTCGAAGTTGCGAGCGGGGTAGCAGTGGGGCCCGCGGGAGGTTGCACCGAATCGGACACGTCGGAAATAATTTTTTAAGTATAACTCGCTATGGCGGCCACGTACGAACTGATAACGCTAGTAGTTGAGGCTTGGTGGCGCTGCGGTCGCCCCTGCAATGTAAAATTTGGCCGCAAGAATTTTGAAGCACGCTTTCAAGCACAGGGATTTTAAAAGGACACCCGGGCACCTGCCCTTCTTTCGAGGGGTCATTTTAAAAGGACACCCGGGCTGGATGGGTTAAGGCTCAATAGATAAAAATAACTTTCTATTTTACATTTTCATGTTATATTACGACTTTTAATGTGTTACTTTCAATTTCCGATATATACTGTAAAGCAACAACATAAAATTTGCTATTTTAAATTTCAAAATATATTATTCAGAACTGCTCCTGTTACACGAAAGCAAATATCTCCTCATTCATATATATGAATATATCATTTCAATAATTCATAGTTTCAATTATAGCAATAATATGTACAGGTAGGCTATACAATTAAATACAACACATCTCTCGACAATTAATTAGCTTCTGTAAAAACAAAATAGTGTATTTTATTATACTTTAATACAAAATATCAAATAGCACCCCAGGGGGTAAGAGGGCCTTTATCTTATGGTAGAGGACAAATAAGAATATGCCCCACCCATCCTTCTGAGTGTAGTACAAGGCAACTAATAGGGGGGGATGGTGGTTGACTTGTGGATCAACAGCCATTACTATACAATAAAGCATTGTGATTGGAACTGTCTTGGTATGGCACTGCCAAGGCTGGTGGGGCGTGGATAGGTGCCACAGGGGAACTGTACTAGTGTTACCTGGGCGCTGTTTGGTGCCAAACCAGAGTCTGTCACAGTGCTTATGCACTGGTGGGGCAGTGTTGTGGCAGGATTTTATTGTTCTAAAGTCCATGATGCCTAATGTATAGTAATCTTGGTATGGTATTGTCTTGTTGTAGCAATGATGAGGCTGGTGTGGTTTGCAGATACTGTAAGTGCTGCAGTTAGATTTGTTGAGTCTTGCTACAGCACGGTCAGCATTATGCCAACATCAGTCAAGTGAGAACATAATGGGACAGTGTTGTCGCAGCAATTTATTGAACCGGTACAACATATGTAATGGAAAACTACGTTAAACCATTGCATGTATGAATGTACGCATCTCATCACTGATATTCTTGATGCCTAACCATCTCAACATTTCAGTAGATATCCCATGTTGTAATTTGGCCCCACACATCCATAACACCATTCTCATCTGGTTACGTTCCATTCTGTTGATAACTTTGTTTTGACAGGTCACCTTTCTGAAGCAAATGTCATTGCACTTCTAACAGATGAAGCGTACACCTTTCCCTTCGAGGGGAGAGGAATCTTCATGGTAAACAGTGGCAACAGTTCTATGAACTTTCCCCACCGGCACCTAATTATGGCAATAGTGGCGGCCTCAGCCCACCACCGGCAGAGATGGTATCTCCCAAACAGCAAAACTTGTCCACCATTTCATTGCCAAAGTTAACACTCGAACCGGTCATTGAACACAAGCTTAACTTTGCATAATATGCATACAAATTTCTCAACTTCGAACATCTTCCTCAATAGAGGTCCCTTTACTCTAGTGCAGCTCTTCTTCTCGTGGTGTACCCAGCAGCGGCAGACGCTACACTGAATTAAGTTCGCGTCCACCTCTTTTCTGCATACTGTGCATGGGCTAATATCTACCTTTCCAAGACCTAATTTACTGTGTAAAACCTTGGGTTTATTCATATTAACTATCAATCCTTTACTTGCCATGCCCTCCCTCCATTTTCTACTCTTGTTCTCAGCATTCTGCATGCTATCTGCGATAAATACTAGGTCAGCTGCATATAGCAGTTCCCAAGTGAGCCCAGCTCTGAAATCTCCAAATAGTGCCTTCAGAATCATAACAAAGACGAGGGGGATTATCACAGAGCACTGGTGGAGTCCAACACGACCTGTAAACTCCTCACTCAATACACATTTCACCCTCACTGCCGTTTGTGAGTCCTTGTACATCTTCATTATCACACGCACCTGCTATTCCTCTACACCAAGTTTTCTCATAGCCCACAGCACAACATCTCTGGGCACCCTCTTAAAAGTTTTCTCTAGGTCTACAACCACAAAGTACAGATCCCTATCTTCATGTAAATATCCTTCATGAAGAAAGCATCGACTGTATCATGTCCTGGCATAACACCGAACAGCATATCGTCGATAGGGATGCTTTCCCTGATCATACCTTCTGAGACTCTAAATATATACTGGTACATATAAAGGAGTTAAGAAGTATATGAGTGAAGGCGGTGCTGGATGGGAGGAGGGGCGTCGACTGACTGGGGACAGAGGAGCATGGTAGCGTTTAGTTCGTGACAACCCCTTCAGGGATCACGGCGTCCGGCAATAGATAGATAGATAAACATATAATGTGTATTATATACTGTACATATATATATATATATATATATATATATATATATATATATATATATATATATATATATATATATATATATATACTGTATACATACAGTAGGTGCACACTCAGATATAATATATTATATGTGTGTATAAATGTACTGTACAGTCGGCCAAATGAGTGATGTCTCGGCACCTATTATAGTTTGATCAATAGCTGGCATCAACTATATCTAAACTTGATTTATTAATTTCGAGTGAGGTATACAAACATGTTCCTATACTTACCCACCTTTTTCAACATCTGCCAGACATTAATACAGAAAAGAGCGAACCAAACTTAATGACAGATGAGACATATTTTTTAGCGCTACTGCACATATGTATACTGTATAAGTATCAATCCAAAGTAAGAACCCCAGCCACACACTTCCCATCTTATACCAACATTTTCATCAATGCGTCGGATATCAACTTTTACCCGCCCTGAAGATCCTAATTGGTTTAAAAAAAGGCACATTCTTCTGCCAACTCCTCCCTCAGTCTTGCCTAACCCGCCCTAATTGCTTTCCAGGGTATTAAAAAAATGGAATTCCTTTCCCAACCCATCCCGATGAATTCCGTGAGTCAGGTGGTGGTTTGTGGGGGGTGAGAGAGGGAGTTACAAGGACAGTTAGTATCTTATAGTAACTTGTGGTCATATTCAGGTGGTTCATGGGAGAGTTACAAGGGCAGTTAATATATCATAGGAACTTGCGGTCTACTTCAGGTGGCTTGTGGGTGTGGGGGATGTAGATACAAGGGTAGTCAGTAACTTATAGGAATTTGCGGTCCAATCCAGGTGGTTTGTGAGGGGAAGGGAGAGTTACAAGGGCAGTTAGTATCTCATAGGAACTTGTGGACTAATCCAGGTGTTTTTTGGGAGAGAGAGAGTGAGGGAGTTACAAGGGTAGTCAGTATATATCTGATAGGAACTTGCGGTCCAATCCAGGGAAATAGCCTATTCGAACATATACAGTATATGTATATACTGTATATATATATATATTTGTGTTTTATATATATTTATATATACTGTATATACTGTATATATATATATATATATACGGTATATATAAATGAAAACATGGACCAAAAAGTGAACCATCCCTCCTTAATTCGTTTTATGGAGTGCTCCTTGGAGTCCTTCCTTCCCTCTCCTTCCTGCCCTTTAGATGTAGGGAGACCGACTCAGGTGATTGGTGTGTGTGTGTGTGTGTGTGTGTGTGTGTGTGTGTGTGTGTGTGTGTGTGTGTGTGTTTGTGTATGTGGGTGTGTGTTAGTGTGTGTGTGTGGGTGGGTGGGTTGGTGTGGGTGTGTGTGTGGGTGGGTGGGTGGGTGTGGGTATGTATGTGGATGTGGGTGAGTGTGTGTGTGTGTGTGTGATCATCACATACAAAAAACATAAACGCCTCGGTAGGATGTGCAATATCAGACCCGTCAAATCAACTTTCCCAAATTCTTTGACTATCTAAACTCTACAGTGGAACACATTCTATCCATTTCTCCTTCTCAGAAATCTCCATCTTAGGAGATTTCAACGTTCACCACCGCCAATGGCTCTCCTCTCACACTACTGACCCACCTGGTGAACAAGCCTACGTCTTTTCTATCCTAAATGACCTAGAGCAGTTAGTTCAGCAACCCTCCCGTATCCCGGATCGCCTCGGAGATCGGCCCAACATTCTTGACTTGTTTCTAACTTCTAACCCTTCTTCTTATACGGTCGATCTTTTCTCTCCTTTGGGCTCCTCCGACCATAAACTTATCTCTGTCACCTCTCCTATCTCTCCAGTACGGCCACCCGATCCTCCTAGCTGGCGGCGCTTGTGTCAGTTTGGCGCTTCCCACTGGGAGGCTCTCTGGCAGTACTTCTTTGATTTCCCATGGAATGATTTCTGCTTCTGTGGTCGGGGACCCTCGGAGAATGCTGAACGCATTACCGAGGTAATCCTATCGGGCATGAAAGCATACATTCCATTCTCTTTCTCTCAGACTAATGCTAACAAATCTTGGTTTACTCACGCCTGTTCTACTGCTGTCCGCAATAAGGAGGAAGTATTCAAAGGGTACCGATGCCTTAAAACTCAAGACTCTCATTCTTCCTATGTTTCTGCCCGGAATCAAGCCAAATCTGTTCTTCGACTTGCCATGCACTCTTTCATCAATAATAAATGCACTGAACTATCCAACTCTAAGCTCTTCCCAAGCTTTCTGGCATCTAACCAAAAACCTCTCCAACAATTTATCTTCCTCGTCTTTCCCTCCCCTTTCTCACTCTGATGGCACAACCATCACTTCTTCCTCTGACAAAGCTAAACTCTTCGCTCAAACTTTTGCTAGAAACTCCACCTTGGATGATTCCGGTGCTATACCTCCCTCGCCACCCTCCTCTCTCTTACTTATGCCTAATATCCTAATCTCTTCTAAAGTTGTACTTTCTACCCTCTCTGGGCTTAATACAAATAAGGCGTACGGTCCAGACGGTGTTCCTCCTGTTGTACTCAAAAACTGTGCTTCCGTGCTGACTCACTGCCTAGGCAAACTCTTTCGTCTCTGTCTATCCTCTAATGTCTTCCCTTCATGCTGGAAGTTTGCTCTCATTCAACCTGTCCCGAAGAAGGGTGACCGCTCTCAACCCCCAACTATCGTCCAATTGCTCTCATCTCTTGTATTTCTAAAGTTTTTGAAACTATTCTTGCTTCCAAATTTCTTAAGCATTTCTCTTCTCATAATCTGCTCTCAGATCGCCAGTATAGCTTCCTTAAGGGTCGCTCTACTGGTGATCTTCTTTCATATCTTACTAACTCTTGGTCATCCTCCTTTCGGGACTTCGGTGAGACTACTGCAATAGCACTAGACATATCGAAAGCCTTCCATAGAGTCTGGCACAAATCGTTAATTTCTAAACTACCCTCCTTCGGTTTCTATCCCTCCATCTGAGCCTTTGTCTCTAATTTCCTCTCCGGCCGTTCCATAGCTGCGGTTGTGGACGGCCATCGCTCACTTCTTCACCCTATAAACTCTGGTGTTCCTCCGGGCTCTGTCCTATCTCCTATTCTCTTTCTAATTTGTATAAATGACCTTCTCAACTGTACCTCAACTCCCATCCATTCATACGCAGACGACTCAACCTTACACTACTCCATTAGATTTTCAGAACGCCCCAGCCAGCAATTCCTCAACGACAAACGGAATGAATCCATAGAATACTTACATTCTGATCTAACTACTATCTCCAATTGGGGCAGAGAAAACCTTGTTATCTTTAATGCTTCTAAAACCCAATTTCTCCATCTCTCTACCCGTCAGGAACTCCCTGCGGACTATCCCTTATTCTTCAACAATACAAACATCAATCCTTCATCTTCTCTCAATATTCTTGGTGTCTCCTTTTCTTCTGCTCTCAGTTGGAAGGACCATATTACCAGTCTTGCTAAGGCAGCCTCCCAGAAGCTGGGTGTGCTCAACCGCCTTAAAGGGTTCTCTACCCCTGCACAGCTTCTTGCTCTGTACAGGGGCATAGTGCGTCCTTGTATTGAGTATTGTTCACATGTGTGGGAAGGTTCCTCTCACACCGCTCTCCTAGACAAAATTGAAAGGAAGGCCTTTCGTATTATTAACTCCCGTCCACTCACCAACTCTCTGCAATCTCTCTCTCTCCGCCGCAATGTTGCATCTCTCTCGGTATTCTATCGGTACTATAATAATCAGTGTTCCTCAGAGTTTTCCCAGTGTATACCACCTCCTTTACGTAGGGCACGTGGTACCCGTCTTGCAACACAATCCCACCCCTACTCTGTGCAACTCTCCAACCCAAGAGTGAAACATTACTCTCAGTTTTTCTTCTATTCAACAGCTGAGCTCTTGAACTCTCTCCCAGAATCAGTCTTTCCCTCTTCCTATGACTTAAATTTCTTCAAACTCTGTGTGTCCATGCATTTTGGCTCAAACGTCCCTTGATTTTGGCCCTGTCACTCTTTCAACTATGGGGAAGGCACTCGCTATAGGCAGTTCTGCCTTTTGTCTCCCTCACTCACATAGAAAAAAACAAAAAAGAGCACTAACCAGAGTGAAGACGCTAAGGGAACATTCTTTAACTACTCATGGTCCTAAGGTATATACCGGTAACGATTTACCCAAAGAAATTAGAAATAAAGACTACCCAAAATTGGAAATGTTTAGGAAGGGTTTGGATCACTTCCTTGCCTCAATAGACGACCAACCAACTCTACCTCACTATCACCTCTGTGCTGCCAGCACCAGTATCATTGACCAGCTGGCGCATAGGAGGGCAGATGGGATGTACAGTAGCGGCGCCACAACGGCGTGGACCACGGGGCGATAGCTGTCAGCCCTCAACTACAACCACAGGAACGACAGGTGTGTGTGTGTGTGGGGGGGGGGGGTCTGTATGTGTGTGGGTGTGTGTGTATGTGTGTGTGGGTAGGTGAGTGTGTGTGTGTGTGCGTGCTACAGTCTGTTTAATCTATGTACAGTCTACGACAGAACTTGTTGTCATGGCCTGAGGCAATGTGTTAGTTCACTTATCTTTTAATAGATGGCCTTTTAATCCTTCTAATAAAAGGGGGCGGGGTTAATATAGAAGTTGGAAGGAGGAGGAGTCAAACATGTGTGTGTGTGTTCTAGAACAGCACTCAGAATAACTTTATTTTAACATAACACACAGGCTATATTATTAGACTAGCCCATGCCGTATCACAAATAAGTAACACACATCAGGTGTTTCGTTATTTATGGAATTTAATATACAGACAATAAAGTTTCTATCCTTCGAACTTCCCATTCCCCCCTCCTCCCCTTCTCTCTGCTGCCTTCCCCTATCTCCCCCCTTCTCTCTTTTTCTCTTCCCCTTCTCTCTCCTAACCGAATATATAATTTTCCTCATCATCGTGTTCAAAGCTGCCCGTAAAAATTACTTTGGTGTTTTAATAATACTGTTTTTTTACCTTTTCTGATTCTCAATTATTAACTCGTATTCTATTCTTTACCTTATACAATGTGTTATAGAAAATAAATAGATATGCTCCGTTGCACAACACTCAAAGTTGCCAACCTTGGCGTCCTGGTTAATGTGAACAATCGTATAAATATATAAGTAATTGAAACGGGATGTTACAATCCACGCCTCAAGAAAAGTTGAATCACATTGAAATCTAGCTTGGACCAAATTATAACCAAATATATATATCATAAATACAAGATAATATCGGCCCAGTTAGAGAAAACACTTTAGATGAGCCGAAACGTGTTTCTTTGTAATAAAAACAAATTTTGACATTAGAGTAAATCTGTTTTTCTTCCATACCACTATTCACAGCACTGTGGTTGACCAATTCATTATTTACCCTAACATGTAATATGACACGCTATGATTATTGCATTATACTTTTCTCAGTGGATTCTTAATTACTAGCTTAATTACTGTGGCTTCCCATTATCAGTAAACAGTTCGGCGCTACCCATTGTAATGATATACTATAAAGTAAGTCATCGAATTGAACATTTAACGATAATCAAAGCAATCTGGTTATGTTGTTTTAAAGTTGATATAAATTGTTTAGGCTTTTTTATTTTTACTTCGAATTTCTTAAATTATCCTCCAAACATAAGTAAAAGTATACTATAGCTCTGTGTATGTTACCATGAATTTAATTTAATATGTATTATTTCACCATCATTATGTTACGGTGAACATTGGAAACACATACACATTATATAATACATATAAAGAGATCTTAAATGTAAACATTTACAATTTATATTTATTCAATCAATGTGATCTCCACCCACAAGCTGCATCAACTACCTCCTGTATTCTCGTTGATTTAAACATTTTCCAACTTAAATTAGGGCGGCGACGGATCCCCCCCCCTCCCCCTGCCCCCCGATCCCACTCCTCCCGCCCTTTCCTCTCCTAACCTGGACCACATTCCACTCCATCATATGATGGCCCACAAATTCTCTATTGGGTTCATGTCACACACCCTTGTGGACCAGCTAAACCCCGGATGGGGTCAGGTCAGGTGAAGGCATTGAAGGATAAGCCTTTACAACGGCACCTCGTAGCTACTTTCTACTTTTCCTATTTTCTGAAGAGTGTAGAGAGGGGAGAAGGGGATTTGGAGAGAGACGAAGTTGTTGTAGTGGCTTTGTTATGTGTGTTATTACTTATTAGTCTGTATACGTCGTAAGGCTCAGGATGGCATGGCACGCAATGAAGACAGCAGCATTTCCTCAATAATGCTAATATCTTTTCTGTTTGCCTGGACCAGTGTGTGTACTTACTCTAGTTGTATTGTGGGAGTGAGCATGCTCGTTATGTCCCGCCTCCTATATGTGTAGGTGTTATATGTATCGTTGGAATGGCTGTGGATGTGTGTGTAGTCTGTATTTTTAGCCAATTGGCGACATCGGAAACGAAGGCTTAGGGTGGATCTGTATGGTACCATTCTCACTATAGACGGTACCGTCTCGCCCGAAGGATTAGGTAGCCATCAGCTTAGGTGAACCATATGATACCCATCTCGCCTTGTACCATTTTTGCCAACCCCAGATGGGACGTCGCAACGTCGTCCACTTATTCCAGGTACCTATTTACAGCTAGGTGAGGAGACACATGAAAGGAGACAAGCCCAATTTGTCTCCGCCCGGCCGGGGATTGAACCCCCGACCCCTCGTGTGTGAGACGAGAGCTCTACCTACTAGGCTACGGGCTGTGTGTGTGTGTGTGCGTTTTATGTTATCATGTGTGAGTGATATGTGCCCATTACGTTGTATGTGATCATGTGTGTGATGTGCGTTTTATGTTATCGGGTGTGAGTGTGTGTGTGTGTGTTTTGTATCCTGTGTTAGTGTTGGTGCTGGTGGGTTGGTGCATGTGATGGATAGAGGAGAGAGGTTGAAGCGCCGTCTCCCTTAGCATTACAAATTGTGGAGGTCATAAGTATAATATGTATTATCTATATTATTAAATCAGTTCGTGTGTCTGTTTGTCTGTGCGTAGGGGAGTAGGGGAGACTCCAGTTTTTGTTTTGGCTCTGGTCAAAATTTCAAGTTTTTTGTTCTCTCTGTAAACTGCTTCTTTCAACATATGAGAATAGCATAGGAAGGAACAAAAACACATATTGCATCCATAACCCCCAGGGGCGGGGGTTCGCCCAGGACCCCCCAAAAACTGAATAAAATTCAGTCAATCACAAAACAAAAAAATGTGTGTCTGTAGTCTAAAGGGCTTCTGTAAGCAATAGAAATGATCATATGAGGGCATAAACACCCTTATTACATCCCTAAGGTACCCCTTTGGGGTGCCCAATATCAAGGATTTTTGTCCAATTCGAGTGAATATATACTTAAAATGTGGGTGTAAAATAAATTTTAGATTAGTTAGCCATCAAAGGTCATTTTCTATAGGTAGAACTCCCCATAGAAAACATTTATGTAGGAGGGGTAACAAAACTAGACCACCAGAATAGATATACATTTCTCTAAAAGTTACAAATTAAATTGCTAGTAATTACTTTTTGGCCCTAACGAGTCTATTAACTGGATTTGGTATTGCCCAAATGCATTCCCCATCTAACCACAGCAAATTGGCATATAAAAGAACATTCTCTCGTCGTTTTTTCGGCGATTTCCCGCAAATTTAGGCGATATGACCCCTTGAAAGTCACATTTCAGCTCTACCCCAAACTAATGGTATAAAATATTTTTTTTCACCACCTTCTATTATTTATAGGGGAGAAAGCTGACGCTACTTTGTAGGGGATGCTTGTAGGATACGCCATGCCAAAATTGGGGGAAATTTGGAAAAAATTAAGTGAGTTAATACTTTTTTGTGAAATTATGCGCTCACGCGCGCGCGCACGTACATAGAGAGCTGATTTTCTCATCGAGTCAACGTTACACCATGACGGTATATGTGGCAAAAGGCCAGCAATGAGTCTCTTATAGAAGCTGAGATAAAAATCATCCTGGAGTCTCTCTTTATTAATAGGCGGCCGCAGTTTTGGACCTGGGGAGCTGAAACTTTGCATGTGGGTGTCAATTGACCTGGGTCAGGTCATAGAGGGGGCAAGGCCACGATCGGAGGTCGTTTCGAGGCCGAAATTGAAAAAAAAAAAAAAAATGGCCGTTTGGGGCAGAAGGAGGCCTCCTATCGAAAAGGTGTATGGAACGAAAGTGGTTTGCAGCCCCCCCCCCCCCCAAAAAAAAATAGAGGTACGGATGAGGTCAGATCCAAAATCGGAGGTCATTTAGCGGCCGAAATCGAGGTCGCCATTTAATGAGGCGCAGGGAAGTCGAGGCCGGTGATTATGGTAGTAGTAGTATTGTGATGATTGTGGTAGTAGTGATTGATGATGGTGATTATGGTAGTAGTAGTGGTGGTAGTAGTGATGGTGATTATGGTGGTACAGTATTATTACCCGGGCAACGCCGGGTACCCCTGCTAGTATACATAATAAATGTTAGGGATGACAAAATAACAAACATTATTGATTAGGAATAGGATAACTAGCGAGGCAGCGAACAACACCTATTGCTCGCTGCCTCGCTTGTTATCCTATTATTACATAAGCTACGATTCCCGAAGAACACGTCTATATTTGTTTGTATATATATTAAGTGTAACAATAACACTTAGGATTCAAGTTATTTGTGTTGGCTTAAGGAATAAGTTGAACTAGCAGGGGTACCCGGCGTTGCCCAGGTAATAATACTGTACCACCATAATCACCATCACTACTACCACCACTACTACTACCATAATCACCATCATCAATCACTACTACCACAATTATCACAATACTACTACTACCATAATCACCGGCCTCGACCTTTCGTTCCATATACCTTTTCGATCGGAGGCCTCCTTCTGCCCCAAACGGCCATTTTTTTTCAATTTAAAACAAAAAATAATCAATTTCGGCCTCGAAACGACCTCCGATCGTGGCCTCGCCCCCTCTATGACCTGATCCAGGTCAATTGACACCCACATGCAAAGTTTCAGCTCCCCAGGTCCAAAACTGCGGCCGCCTATTAAGAACGCACAGACAAACAGACACACGAACTGATTTAATAATATAGATGTAAATTAAAAAACAATCGCATAGTATTAATCTGCGTATTTTAGAGGGTATAATTTACGTTTAGAGAGAGAGAGAGAGAGAGAGAGAGAGGTGGGAGGGAGGTGAGAGAAAGCGGGTGAAGAAGGAGAGTTGGGGTGAAAGGGAGAGGGGGAGAGGGGGAGGAGGGGGAATGGGAAGTGCGAAGGATATATACTTGATTGTCTGTATATTAAATTCCATAAATAACGCAACACCTGATGTGTGTTACTTATTTGTGATCCGGCATGAGCTAATCTCATAATATAGCCTGTGTGTTATGTTAAAATAAACTTATTTCTGCGTGCTGTTCTAGAACACACACACACACACACACACACGTTTGACTCCTCCTCCTTCCAACCTCTATATTAACCCTGCCCCCTTTTATTAGAAGCGTAAAGGGTCATCTATTAAAAGATAAGTGAACTAACACATTGCCTCAGGCCATGACAGCAGTTCTGTCATAGACTGTACCTATCCTTCTGACTATTCATTCATCTGTCCTCCTACGCCCATCTATAGTGGCATTAGTCTCTCTCTATCAATCTATCTCTCTCTATATGTCTGTGTGTATATACAGGTGTATATATATATATATATATATATATATATATATATATATATATATATATACAGTATAAATTAAATAGGCTAATTCAGTTTATGTACCATTTCAAAATAAGTTTCTATATTTAACTTTATATAAACATGCGTGTGTATAATTATTATATTATATATATCATAGAATACAGTAGATCTGGACTGGACACGAAAAGGGAACTTTGCATTAAGGGACCCAAACTCGGAGAACGAACCACCAAGTTCGAACCTCGAAACCGCAAAAATGTAAAATTTTCGCGATTTCGAGGTTTAAACTTGGGGTTTCGTTCTCCGATTTTGGGTCCCTTACTGGCGGCTTGAAGTTACTGCAAAGTTCCATGTTCGTGTCCAGTCCAGATCTACTGTAGTCTATATAATATATATATATATACCGGTATATATATATATATAAACAGAATATATATATACACAAACACACACCTGTATAATAAACCCAACATTTTTGGGATAGCAGAATCGTGTACAAATTTATAAACCCGTTATGGGTATTTACCGGATATAGAGATCCGGGGATTTACCGCTAGTGGCGGCCGGTAATCCAGGAAAGGCCAATCTGGTTGGGGAAGTAATCCAAGTGGACATTATATTAATCCTTCTGTCTTTCTGTGTGTGTGTGTGTGTGTGTGTGTGTGTGTGTGTGTGTGTGTGTGTGAAATTGTGAGTTTGTTATTCTGAATGTGTAGATTAGATTTGTGTATGTGTATGTTTGTGTGTATGTGTTTGTGTGTATGAACATTTATTTTTAGAACATAAGAACACAAGAAAATGGGAGTCTGCAGAAAGCCGATTGGCCCAAAGAAGGCAGATGCATCGCACACCTAACCCTATTTATAAGGCCTAACTATAAGGCCTTAAAAGCTGGGCTTAAACAGTCCAGCTCACTAACACCATTAGGACTGACCTCATCGAAACGGTTAGAGGTCAGAAAACGGGGGTCTACAGAGGGCCGATTGGGCCACACCTGACAGATCCCCCTCACACCCAACCCATCTCGTCCATATGCCTATCTAATTTTATCTTAAAGCTCCCTATCGTTCTTGATCCCACAATAGCACTCGGTAGCTTATTCCACCTATCTACAACTCTGTTACCAAACCAATGTTTGCCTATATCCTTTCTGAAACGAAATTTATCTAATTTGAAACCATTAGTTCGAGTTCTTTCGCTATCACTGAACTTTAGTATATTTTTCATGTCCCCTTTATTAATCCCACTAACCCACTTGAACACCTCTATCATGTCACCTCTAACTCTGCGTCTCTCTAACGAATGTAAGCCTAATTTCTTCAACCATTCTTCATACGGAAGATGTCTAATATTAAGGCTATTTTTTGTCATTCTACGTTGTACTCTCTCCAATGAATCTATGTACATTCTGTAATAAGGACACAAAAATTTAACAGCATAATCCATATGGGGTCTCACTAATGACAAGTAAAGTTTTAAGATAACATCAGCAGTTCTGTTACTCACACTCCTAGAGATGAACCCGAGAATCCTGTTTGCCTTATTACGAACGCTTATACACTGTTTTCTAGGCTTCAAATCATTGCTAACAAACACACCTAGATCTTTCTCACAATCTGAGTTTTCTAATTCCATATTAGCTAGATTATATTTAACATTTGTATGCATCTTCCCTATCTTCAATACCTTGCATTTGTCAATGTTAAACTTCATCTGCCAATTTACTGACCATTCGTGTAAGGTATCTAGATCCCTTTGGAGGCACTCTATATCTCTATCTGAATCAAATGTTCACCCCATTTTGGTATCGTCTGCAAATTTACTTATCCTACTAGTTATACCTAAATCAAGGTAATTTATGTATATAACAAACAACAGAGGACCTAATACAGATCCCTGGGGGACACCACTTTTGACTGCTCCCCATTCTGACTTGGTACCATTTATGCTGACTCTCTGCTTCCTACCAATTAGCCATGACCTAATCCATCCCAACAACGCCCCACCTATTCCATGCGCCTCAACCTTTCTCATGAATCTCTCATGTGGGACACTGTTGAAAGCTTTACTGAAATCTAAATATATTATATCATATGACTTGTCATTATCTACTGCTTCATATACCTCTGAGAAAAAACTAAGCAAATTAGTAAGGCAAGAACGTCCCTGAGTGAATCCATGCTGAGAAGAATTTATTATATTAAATGTTTCTAAGTGGTTTCTAATTTTACTAGCAATAATTGACTCTAGTAGCTTTCTTATGATTGATTTAAGACTAATGGGACGGTAATTAGCTGCTATCGATGTATCACCTTTTTAGAAGATCGGAACTACGTTTGCAAGCTTCCAAGCTTCTGGAACTATATTGTCTCTAATGACTTGTTAAATAGAAATGTTAATGGGTAACTTAACTCATCTCTGCATTCTTTTAATACTCTAGCATATACCTAATAAGGACCAGGCGATTTATGAGGTTTCAGTCTGTCAATTTCCTTAAGCACATAATTTCTACTTATAGTAATCGTACTTAACCTATTTTCTATACTATCGCTATATACCTTACGGACTTCTGGAAACTGCCAAATGTTCATTAGTGAAAACGGAAATAAATTGACTATTTAATGTACTGTACATTTCTAAATATTTTTGTCATTTCTCCTATCGAAGTTTTAAGGGGACCAATTACATCTCTAACCTTGGATTTGTATAGTTAGTAAAAAGCTTTAGGCTTATTTTTCGAATCATTGGCAACCTTGATTTCATAATTTCTTTTTTCTTTCCTAATATCCGTTTTTACCTGTCTTGATAGATTCTGATAGTGAGCAAGTAGGTGAATTTCGCATTGCTTAATTTGTCTATATATTCCTCTCTTTTTTCCTAGAAGATCTAATAGTCTATTATTCATCCATTTGGGTTGTTTCTGTGTTGATCTAAATTTTCTTTTGGGGATATATTTATTTTGCGCATTGAACACTAACTTGATAAAATTATCGTATGTATCTACCAGGTTTGACGTCCCTTCCTGACTTAAGCTGACAGGTACCTGAGAAGGGGTACATTCATTTAGACACCTTGATCGACTTAATTGTTTTTACCATAGGGTCCGCTAATAGGGCTCTTCTTAACCCACCATATTTGTTTTTTTAAGTCAGGTATTAATGTTGTATTCTCTCTGGTTTCTGAATGTATGGCTTGTATGTGTATGTATGTGTGTATGTGATATGTGAATTTATGTAGAGTAGGCTATGTATACATCTGTTACATGTATCCCTGTATAAGTAGGCTATGTACGTGATGCATGAATTTATATAGATTACGTATATATTATGTGTTACTGGTACATGTATGTGTATGCATGTGATGTATAAATTTATATAGAGTATGTATACATCTATTACATGACGTTTCCCTGCATAGTCTGTGCGTAGATACAACATATACTGTATGTGTCCTTAACACACGCTAAACTAATAATACATGCTATTAAATACCTGCGTCGGAAAAACTAGCCCTCCTCCAATTTGAGCATAGTTTGTCCTCGTTTGATATTCGCGTACCTGGAAAAGAAAACGGGATGTAATTAGGAGGGGCTTTCAGGTTAGGCAGGTGCGTAATTCATTTAGTTTTATATAGGGTACATGTTCATTACGAAGGGAATGTCCACTGGAGGGAGAGAGAGAGAGAGAGAGAGAGAGAGAGAGAGAGAGAGAGAGAGAGAGAGAGAGAGAGAGAGAGAGAGAGAGAGAGAGAGAGAGAGAGAGAGAGAGAGAGAGAGAGAGAGAGAGAGAGAGACAGAGAGAGAGAGAGAGCAAAGATTTAATAATGGAAGATGACATGAAGCGAGGAGGAGGAACAGTTCACAATAAAACGAAAACAGATGGGAAGGAGAGCAGCCAGGTAGGGAAACAAATGAAAACAAAAAATATAAGAAGAAGGGAAGGAACGAATAGACAGAGAATAAAAGAAGGAACTACGAAATTGCAGGTACAGCCTCTGAAGACCGTTTACACATTTGTTTTCCGTTTCCTGGTTATTAGTAGACGATTTTATTCAGACTAAGACAGGTATATGGAAGTCAGAGGGTTAAGGGGAGACTGGCCGCTTGTTTGATCTATTAATTCATTTATTCATATATTTTTATTAGTTTCCTCCCTAGACTTCCATCAAGCTTAGAATAACGCCCCCAAAACCCCCCTTCAAGATAAATTTGTACCTTTTTCGGTAGAAAAATTTACCGGCCGAAGGCCGGTTTCTCTCAAAATTGTAGGCTCGCTATCGCTCGCCAGGAAATAATCGACACCTAAATGGCACGAAAGGTCTTAACCCTTAAAAAGCGGCTCACCACATAAGTCGTATTTAATAAAGCTGGACTATGTGGCGGCGCTCGACATAGGTCGAGTGGCAATTTCAGCACGTAATGTTGCTGAGAGAGAGAGACAAGTGGTGGCAGGAGACTAGCGAGCGTATGACTGCTCCAGACCACCGCGGCGAACCTACTGACACGAATCTCAGCTCCCTCCTCCCTCTCTCACTCGCTACATACTGAATTATATGGGGAAAGTACCGAATTACATACTTTTTGCACTCGCGTTGCACGGTTATTGCAAGAAAACTAGCCATCATAAAAGGATCGTTATGGTGTCATTCGAAAGCTCTGTTTATGCCCTTTCAGGGATAGGTACTTGTTTTACGTTCTGGGTCTTATTTAGGCATGAAAATGATCACGTAAACAGCCCTATTTTGGCTAAAAACACCCCGCTGGGCGGTACATATAAATAAACCGCATAGGCCGCTCTTAAGGTGTTAAAATTGACAACGAAATGGGGTGAAAGG
>CM064549.1:5401834-5423178 GCA_032716605.1 Paralithodes platypus
ATTGATAGGACGGTTATGAGGGGAGGGGGGTATCAGTGAGGGATGTGGCTAGAAAGGACGGGTATGAGGGGGCTATCAGTGAGAGGGGGCTATGGCTAGGTATGACGGGTATGAGGGAGGGGGGCATGAGAGGAGGCTATGAGGGAGGTATGACGAGGGGTATAAGGGGAGGGGGAGGGGGGGTGATGAGGTATACGATATGAGATTTCCAGTACAAGTCTCCCGTGGTAGGAGTTGAAGGGAGTTTCAAAAGGGGAATTATCAAGGGGATTTTCTTTTTAGACTCCTTCAGAAGTTGGGAGTTAATCTGGCTATAGGATTTGGGGATTTTTCTCTTCTTTTGTGAGTGCCTTTCAAAGAAGGGGAGGGGGGGGTGGGGTTTATGGAAGGGGCAGTGCTTTCTCCAGAACTTTAAGGGGAGACGGTCGTTTTTTCTGGTCTCCTTTTTTGCTAGTGTTTAGTCCCATTAGTTTTGAGATTTTTAGACGTTCGGCCCATTTGTTTGGGGATTTTAAGACCTTTTGTCCCACTTCGTTATAAATGTTAAGACCTATCGTGCCATTTAGGTGTCGATTTTTTCCTGGCGAGCGATAGCGAGCCTGTAATTGTAAGAGGAACCGGCCTTCGGTCGGGACATTTTTCTACCGAAAAATTTACAAATTTATCTTGAGGGGGGCTTTAATGGATCTTTTTCTAAGTTTGAGGGATGTTTAGCGAGGAAACTAAGAACTTATGAATGAATGAATTTATAGGCAAAACAAAAAGCAGTCAGTGTCCCCTTAACGCTTGGGAATTATGAACGGGCACCCACGCAGAGAAAGTCATATACTGGTATAGGTTACATACATATATAGGTTACACACATACAGTACACATATAGGTTACACACTTACACATTATAGGTTACACGCTTACATATATAGGGTGTATTGAACTAACTGTTAGACTATGACGAACACATTGTAAAATGGAAAATGAACATATATTGTTGTATCACATTTTCCCCAAAAAAGTGTTGTTAATGAGATATACAGTATGCTTATTAAAAGTGTTGTTAATGAGATATACAGTATGCTTATTAAAAGTGTTGTTAATGTGATATACAGTATGCTTATTAAAAGTGTTGTTAATGAGATATACAGTATGCTTATTAAAAGTGTTGTTAATGAGATATACAGTATGCTTATTAAAAGTGTTGTTAATGAGATATACAGTATGCTTATTAAAAGTGTTGTTAATGAGATATACAGTATGCTTATTAAAAGTGTTGTTAATGAGATATACAGTATGCTTATTAAAAGTGTTGTTAATGAGATATACAGTATGCTTATTAAAAGTGTTGTTAATGAGATATACAGTATGCTTATTAAAAGTGTTGTTAATGAGATATACAGTATGCTTATTAAGTGTTGTTAATGAGATATACAGTATGCTTATTAAAAGTGTTGTTAATGAGATATACAGTATGCTTATTAAAAGTGTTGTTAATGAGATATACAGTATGCTTATTAAAAGTGTTGTTAATGAGATATACAGTATGCTTATTAAAAGTGTTGTTAATGAGATATACAGTATGCTTATTAAAAGTGTTGTTAATGAGATATACTGTATGCTTATTAAAAGTGTTGTTAATGAGATATACAGTATGCTTATTAAAAGTGTTGTTAATGAGATATACAGTATGCTTATTAAAAGTGTTGTTAATGAGATATACAGTATGCTTATTAAAAGTGTTGTTAATGAGATATACAGTATGCTTATTAAAAGTGTTGTTAATGAGATATACAGTATGCTTATTAAAAGTGTTGTTAATGAGATATACAGTATGCTTATTAAAAGTGTTGTTAATGAGATATACAGTATGCTTATTAAAAGTGTTGTTAATGAGATATACAGTATGCTTATTAAAAGTGTTGTTAATGAGATATACAGTATGCTTATTAAAAGTGTTGTTAATGAGATATACAGTATGCTTATTAAGTGTTGTTAATGAGATATACAGTATGCTTATTAAAAGTGTTGTTAATGAGATATACAGTATGCTTATTAAAAGTGTTGTTAATGAGATATACAGTATGCTTATTAAAAGTGTTGTTAATGAGATATACAGTATGCTTATTAAAAGTGTTGTTAATGAGATATACAGTATGCTTATTAAAAGTGTTGTTAATGAGATATACAGTATGCTTATTAAAAGTGTTGTTAATGAGATATACAGTATGCTTATTAAAAGTGTTGTTAATGAGATATACAGTATGTTTATTAAAAGTGTTGTTAAGGAGATATACAGTATGCTTATTAAAAGTGTTGTTAATGAGATATACAGTATGCTTATAAGTGTTGTTAATGAGATATACAGTATGCTTATTAAAAGTGTTGTTAATGAGATATACAGTATGCTTATTAAAAGTGTTGTTAATGAGATATACAGTATGCTTATTAAACGTGTTGTTAATGAGATATACAGTATGTTTATTAAAAGTGTTGTTAAGGAGATATACAGTATGCTTATTAAAAGTGTTGTTAATGAGATATACAGTATGCTTATTAAAAGTGTTGTTAATGAGATATACAGTATGCTTATTAAAAGTGTTGTTAATGAGATATACAGTATGCTTATTAAAAGTGTTGTTAATGAGATATACAGTATGCTTATTAAAAGTGTTGTTAATGAGATATACAGTATGCTTATTAAAAGTGTTGTTAATGAGATATACAGTATGCTTATTAAGTGTTGTTAATGAGATATACAGTATGCTTATTAAAAGTGTTGTTAATGAGATATACAGTATGCTTATTAAAAGTGTTGTTAATGAGATATACAGTATGCTTATTAAAAGTGTTGTTAATGAGATATACAGTATGCTTATTAAAAGTGTTGTTAATGAGATATACAGTATGCTTATTAAAAGTGTTGTTAATGAGATATACAGTATGCTTATTAAAAGTGTTGTTAATGAGATATACAGTATGCTTATTAAAAGTGTTGTTAATGAGATATACAGTATGCTTATTAAAAGTGTTGTTAATGAGATATACAGTATGCTTATTAAAAGTGTTGTTAATGAGATATACAGTATGCTTATTTAGAATTCTAGCAAATCAGAGTTACAAATAAAGCACTAAATAATTGATACATGATTAACATGTTTACTATGGACTTTACTAAAGGGAAAGTATAGGTTTACCTATTCACACATTAGAAGTTACGAAATCAAAGTATCTTAGAATATGGTGATACTATTAGATAGCTAGCAGAAAAATACTAATTATTTGAACAGATTAGCGTAAAAAATAGGTAACATTTGCAACTCTGATCACGGGGTATAATGCTGATGCCCAAGTCTGGGTCGAGTATCCAAACGTAGTTGAAGGTAATTCAATCGTTTATGAAGCATAGTTCTTGATTCATAGATTCATTGGGGGCTGATCGTTCCCATCTTGAATGAAATTCCGAAAATGTTTTACGACTTGTTCAAAGATTTAAAATATAGGGTATGATTGATTTCTGTATTATATCAGTTGGCGGTAATTAAAATTATCTCAATTTATCTTCTCTTATTACACTGTAATGACCATGTACAGTAGTGGTAATTAATTCTGATCGGTTTTGAAGTCTTGAACTCATTAAACAAATCTCTGAAATGCAAATGCTCAGTAAGAATTAGTAAGGAGATTCAATTCAACCCGGAACCGCTTCGAATAAGTTTGCATTTGAATGAATGTTCACTACTGTACAAATACTTAAGAAACATTAGGCAATATTTTTGTAATGCCACATTGTTTGGGTATTTTTATCATTCAGCATTGCTTTTTTATTTACTAACATATGACAGTTATATCTGCAGACCACTTGAGGATCGTAATTTGGTTCATCCAAGACTACTTCGTTATTTCCTATGTTGAAATAAAAATAAAAAATGTTGGGGGGCATTAACAGAAAATAATTACAATGGTAAGGTTTTATAAAGGGAATATTACTTACTATATTTTACCCCGAAAACAAATTATGTTTATAATACAACATTCCTGGGTATAAACTAGGAGATGGGGGGGGGGGGGGGGGGGATGAAGGGGGAGACCAATACCAGTGTTCGGCTTATAGTACATGCTTGGACGACACTGAATATGGGGGGGGGGGTTGAAAGTGGAGACCAATACCAGTGTTCGGCTTATAGTACATGCTTGGATGACACTGAATATGGGGGGGGGGGGGGGGGGGGGGGGAGGGGGGCCGTGCTTGGGAGCTTAGGGCGTACACTGGAATTATGGGGGGGGGTTGAAAGGGGGGAGAATACCAGTGTTCGGTTATAGTACATGCTTGGACGACACTGAATATGGGGGGGGGGGGGTTGAAGGGGGAGACCAATACCAGTGTTCGGCTTATAGTACATGCTTGGACGACACTGAATATGGGGGGGGGGGGGGGGGGGGGGGGTGAAAGGGCAGACCAATACCAGTGTTCGGCTTATAGTACATGCTTGGATGACACTGAATATTTTACTTGATGTTCTTTGAATCATTAAAGATTAACTATTATGTATTTGTTTTATAGAATAAATTGAACATGTTTTTTTAATCGGTACTTAGCAGTTTAAGTCTGTAAGCGTTTTTTCAATACACCCTGTACATAGGTTAAACACTTAGGCCTACACACTATAACTTAAAGACATATATTACACACTTGCACATATACCGGTACACCCACACCTACATAAACACACTTACCGTATGAAAACAAATACAAGATACAAATACACACGCACACACACATACATTTATAAATACAGTATATATATATATATATATATATATATATATATGGTATGGTATGGTATGGTAGTCCATCGTAGTCCGATGATGACGTTCCCTTCCTGCATTCATCTGTGTGAGTTCTGCGATGACTGTAGAGTCCTATCCGTGATGCACATATCCTGCCACAGTCTGGGCACTGGTAGTCCGGGTTAGGAGGTGCTGGTTGTTCCCGGCGTGCATGTCTCCGGGCCCTCTTCTCCTGCTGGTGGTGTTTCCTCTGACGTTCCACAGTTCCTTCGCTCCTTGCTGGCAGTGTGAGCGCCATAGTGGTCTAACTGATGTTAAGTTTTCAAGTGCAGTTGGTTGTATATTGCACCTTTTTAGTATTTTCTTTATACTGTCTTTGTATCTTATTTTTGGTCCTCCAGCTGCTCTGCGGCCTTCATGCAGCTGTCCATATAATATTTTATGAGGTAGTCTCTCCTCTGACATACGGATGACATGCCCAACCCATCTGAGTTGTTGTTTGATGATAAGGGTCTCAATACTGGTGTTGTTGGCTCTTTCAAGTATTGTTATATGAGGAACACGGTCCTGCCAGGTTATACCCATAATCTTTCGGAGGCATCTGATGTGGAAAGCCTCCAGGGGTCGTATATGGTGTCTATATGTCGTCCATGTCTCACAACCATAGAGCAAAGTGGTTAAACACACAGCATTATAATTATACAGCCACTTTGGTACAAAGAGTCAGGTGATTATTTTGGAAAACTCTCTCTTGTAGGCGGGCAAAAGATGCTGCAGCTTGTCTCAGTCGGTGTTGTACCTCATCGTCAATACTGGCCGTTTCAGACAGGAAGCTTCCCTGATACTTGAAGGAAGGAACTTGTGCTATCTCCTCTCCTGCTAATCTGAACACTGGCTGCATAGGTGGTATCTGAGCTGACCACTGAGAAATTATTTGTGTTTTCTGGATGTTAACGGACAGGCCCATTCTGGAGTAAGCACTTGCTGCAGCTTCAAGCGCGACTTATAGTTCCTCTGGCGAGTGAGCTACAAGAGCACAATCATCTGCATACTGAAGTTCCAGGATATTTTCCATAGAGACTTTTGTTCTTGCTTGAAATCTACGAATGTTGAAGAGGTTGCCATCTAGTCTATAGTCTATGTTGATTCCACTTCTGTTTGCTATAGTCCTATAAAGAAGTATTATAACGCATATTAATTTTTTTTTTAAAAGGACTGGTGCCAGTACACACCCTTGTCTGACTCTGGCATTAACAACAAATGGTTCTGATGCATGGCCTCCTGCAGTGACTCGCCGTCATGCCATCTTGAAACTGCCTTACAAGTGCCACAAATTTTGGTGGACAGCCAAAGATACGGAGAATATTCCACAATGTTTCTCTATTTACGGTATCAAAGGCTTTTGACAGATCAATGAAGGCTATAAAAATGTCTTTATTTTTTTCCCTGCATTTATCTTGCAATTAACGTATAGTAAAAATCATGTCAATAGTTCCTCGATCTTTACGGAAACCGCATTGTGACTCTGGCAGTATTTCCTCAGTAATTTTGGTCAACAGTCTTTGAAGCATGATTTTTGACAGCACCTTCCCTGCCACAGCTAAAAGAGAAATGCCTCTGCTGTTGCCACAATTAGATTTATCACCCTTGTTTTTGTAAATTGTGATAATATTTGCATCTTTCCATGTCTGAGGTATGTACTCCTTGTCCCAAACCTCCAAAATGAATGAGTGAATATCTCGAAGCAGTAGGTAACCTCCATATTTAATTAGCTCTGCTGGTATACCATCTGGACCAGGAGATTTGTTATCTTTCAGGGTCTTAACTGCTCTAGTCACTTCATTAAAGGTTGGTGGTATATCAAGATCTTGAATAATGGGTTGCTCTTCAAACTCTTGTTGGCAAGTTGGATCTACATGATTGTCTTGGTTCAGCAAGTCCTTGAAGTGCTCCCCCCATCTCTCAACAATTGCCTTTTGATCTTTTATAAGAGTAGTTCCGTCTGCACTCCTTAATGGTGTAAGTGGACAGCTTGTAGGTACATACACTTGTTTTACAGCATTATAAAAGTTGTGCATGTCATGTGCATCGGCATACCCTTATATTTCTTGTCCCTTATTAATTTTGTCCACCAATCATTTTGCATTTTTCGTAAGGTTCTTTGTACATCGGATCGTAATTCTTGCCAGTTCATTTTTAAGGTTTCAGAGGTTGGGTTGCTAAGAGTTGCTCTATGAGCTCTGTGCATCCTGTCTAAAAGAATGGAGATGTTGCCCAAATTTTCATCAAACCAGTCTTGATGATTTTTTGATTTCATACCAATTGAATCCTTTGCTGCTTCATAAATTAATTCACTACATTAAGCCCAGATTTCATCTAGTGGAATTGTCAAGTTTCTAATGGGATCTTCATCACTTAGCTTCTCAGATAAAACTATGCGGAAGCTGTTACAAAATTCATGGTTTTTAAGTTTAGCAACGTTTATTCTGTTCTTATTTGTATTTAGACGTCGTACAGGTGATCGTATTGTCAGTTTAAGGATAGATCTTACTAATCTGTGATCTGTCCAGCACTCCGCTCCTCTCATTACTCATGTGTGAAGGACATCACTTCTTCTTACAACTATATAGTCTAACAGGTGCTAATGTTTTGAGCGTGGGTGCATCCAAGATGTTTTATACTTGTTTTTCTGTTGGAAAAGGGTGTTGGTAATAGTAAATATGTTGAGCACACAATGTGAGGAGCCGAAGGCCATTGGAGTTCATGTGTCCTATTCCATGTTTACCAATTATACCTTCCCATATCTCATATTTTCTTCCAACTCTTGCATTGAAGTCACCTAAAAGTAGTATTGCATCATGCCTATGGATTCTGCTGAGGGCCTCATCTAGTGCCTGATAGAATTGATCTTTGGCATCCTCTGTAGCAGCTAGGGTAGGGGCATATGCACTGATGATGGTGGCATATCTGTTTTTAACAAGGGGTATTCTGAGTGTCATCAGTCTTTCACTGATTCCAACTGGCGCATCTGGGATTTTTCTTAAGATGTCATTGTTGATGGCAAAACCCACACCATGCATGTGTCGGCCTCCTTGAGGGTAGCCTCTCCAGTAAAAGGTGTATCCACATCCCGTATCACAGAGCGATCCTTCTCCCAGGAAACAGGTTTCACTGAGAGCAGCAATATCAATCTTATACCGTTGAAGCTCTGCTGCAACTAGGGCTGTTCTATGCTGGGGTCTGTCAGGTTGGGTGTTTCTGTCCAGTAGGGTTCTCACATTCCTCGTTCCGAGTTTAAGTGGAATTTGTTTCTTTCTATTGTTACGATCGCATATGGGATGGCTCAGTAGGTGCGGTGTCCTACTCAGCTTGTGAGGAGCGGGTGATTTTTAGGCCCCCTTTTCTAGGCCCTTCCCTATTCAGGGTGAGCAGCACGGATCCTGAAAAGGACTGCTCAGACACACAGGGGTCTGTCGAAGACGACTGCCACTGCAGTCCCAGCCATCGGCGACCATAAATAGCCCTGTGTCGCCAACGTGCAGGGGTCGAACTAGAAACTCCCAGAACCATCCTGTTCCTGTTCCCGTCACTAGACTCCCCATTGCCGCTGGTCTTTGGTTCAGGAAAAGGGAAAAATTGACAAAAGCAGGAAGAGAAAACCTGCGCATAGAGTGCCGAGGGAGGTGCGCAGTTCCAACTTCACTATCTTGGTACTGAACTGGGGTTGCTGATGGCAAGGGGGTGACCCAAGATGACCAGCTCCTGCTCAATACTGCAGGGGACTGCCGGGATTCCAGTTTGTCGGAACCGCCAGGACGTGACCCCAACGTCTGCTTTTCTCTCAGGGTGTGCTCCCCTAGCCTTTGTCTTACTAGACTAAACCACAAGGCAGTGTATATATATTTATATATATATATATATATATATATATATATATATATATATATATATATACACACACACTACCCGGAAGTACAAAATTCACAATACACCAATAATTAAGTCAGCTCTGCACCTACGAATGACTAAACTACAGTACCGGTATTAATACTAATAATAATAATAATAATAATAATAATAATAATAATAATAATAACAATAATAATGTATACGTGAGTAGAACCCCGGGATACAAAACATATTACATACAAAAAATTAAACATTAATTGGCCAGGGATACAAAATTCACAACACACCAATAATTAAGTCAGTTCTTTACCTACGAATGATCAAACTACAGTACTACTAATATTATCAAAAATGATCAAACTACAGTACTACTAATATTATCAAAAATGATCAAACTACAGTACTACTGTTACGGCTGGATCGGCAATACATATTCGGGATTCTTGATCGTAGGACAGAAATGGCTTAAGTGACAACGACACGCTCGATTCCAGTCCCAAATACTATATGCTCCAGACAACAAAAGCACCAACGCCCTACAGAGTTATCGTCTACGGTAACGAGGTACCTTAACTCGGCGAAAGTGTACAACAGGGGTAGGCTATGAGGCTAAACTCCCTCAGACATTTATAGGTTACGTTATTACTAAAGAAATGCAATACTCAAGAAACTACGTTAATATTAAGCCTCTAATAATGTAGAATAGAAGCAGGCTAAAGGTATGACAGTGAAATGCTAAATGACAAATGTACACGCCTACTTGAAAGCGCGTGCACTACACTAACTGTCCCCTACTAACATGCACTAGCATGTAGCATACAAGATGTTCATGATCCAGTAGATACCTAATAATACACATGGGAGGAACATAAACAGTAGTCACTTATTATAATAATGAATCTATACTTGGAATAACTAAAAGGTTGCAGGCAACAGTACTGCGCCGGTAGCCTACTACCGCATAGGCTACTTCGCTTCTCTCACTCTGTCTCCCCTCCGAGTCCGTATGCGCCCTACGCAACAGAACTCCGGACACAGCAGCAAAACGACAGTGCAGTTAATTGATACATGAAAGTATTAATAGTGTTGTCTTGTGTGTGAGTAATGTGTATTGTAAAGTGTTATAGATATATACTTAAAGAGAGCTGCAATGCATAGTAAAATAAAGATATATCCCACTCATCATCCCCATGTGTTCTAGCTAGCAGGCCAAGTCACAGGAACAACGAGTCCCAGCACCGAAAGCGAGAACCCAGGAGAAGACTGTAGAGAACACAAGGACAGATAAATTACGTTACTCTACTATACCGGCACTACGAGCGAGCTGTAGTCTCGGGTGCTACACTCGCTCCTGGCTCGGTATGCAAATCAAGGCTAAGTCCTCGTCCCTCTACAGACAACTCCTGGGCATGGTCGGGGCTCTTACACATGGCACCAGTCTAGTCACAAATGGGATGATGAGCAGGGCATATAAACTCGTGAACATGTAGCACGTTCACCAACTATCCTCATCAAGAAGATCGCTGTTCACATTAACCCCTTAAATCTAATACATGTAAAAATATGCTTGCCCTAAGAGTAATACGAGAGGTGAGTGCTGAAACTCCTTTAGGACCTCAAGGGAAGGTTATGCATTTAAATAGAGAGAAGAATGAAATGAGAGTAATGTCGTCAGAGAGAAAGAGTGCAACCGTGAGAAGTGGGGAGAGAGAGCAAGGGATGTTAGAATCTCAAAGGTTCTAGGCAACCTGGTCATAGAACACGCAGCCAGCCTCCAGGCAATGTGCTGTACGACAACATGGGCCCAGCCCAGGCAGGCAACAATGGACTACCAACCCTATCGCGCCTAGCTATAAGGGCAAGGCTGCCAACCAGTCCATACGTCTGGCAACCACCCGGCCGGCAGCGCGGCGCGTTGCTACCCTCTTGCTCTGAAGCCTAACTCACTCTCGCTCTCTCTGAACTCCCATTGTCTTATCTATCAACTTCTCTATTGATACTACATATTAAATGGAAGGTCTCGACATGGCTTAAAACAAAACCCACCACTGGTTAGCACATGACGAGACCTTTGCAGAGATACAAAGAACATAGTTATAAGTTGTCACACTCAATATACATTGCGGCTGACGGTAGCCAGATCACGGGCGGTACATTCGAGTACCAAGGAGTACAATCAGGTTGCGTTGCACAGCACTGGGTGCGTCACAGCCCCCCCAAGATTTTAGATAATCGACCTTAGAAGCATTATCAAAATCTGACAGGCAACCAACCGACCTGCTACCCTTAGCTGCTACTAATTGCAAAAGGTGCACAACAACTGAAGTGTGAATTATACATAAAACACAATATCGCATGCATCATGCTACAACAATAAAGACTTACAAAACTAAAAAAAAAAAAAAAAGAGTTTTCTCGTTTATTTTATTGTTTTATAATCTTTTTGGACGGCGTTATGATAGCCTAATTTTACTCCTGCTCAACCCACACACCGTGCACGGCTATTCTGGATCATCAACCCTTGATAGACAATCTGCTATCACGTTCTCACTCCCGGCAATATGCTGAATGTTGAGATTATACTCTTGGAGCATTAGGGACCACCTGGTCAACCGCATATTCCGATTGTGAAACTGATTTAGGAATTTCAAGGGATGATGGTCCGTATAAATCGTCACTACCGGGCCGTAGGCTGGAACATAAACTTCGAAATGTTTGAGCGACAAAACGATAGCCAGAAGCTCCTTCTCTATAGTCGAGTAATTCCTTTGTGCCGAAATTAAACTTGCGAGAAAAGAAGCTCACTGGGTGTTCCAAGCCCTCGGAATCAGTCTGCAGTAACACTGCCCCGGCACCCACACCGCTGGCATCAGTCGCCAGCTGAAAACTCCTGGGGAAGTCTGGGGCCCTCAAAATCGGATGTGTACACAGCAGGTGCTTGACTAGGTCGAAAGCCATCTGACACTCCGCAGCCCAACAGAACTTCACTGACTTCGACAGTAGATCAGTTAACGGTGCTAAGACAGTAGAGTATCCCCGGATGAAGCGCCTATAATAGCCTATCATACCTAGGAACCGCATGACCTGGCGCTTAGTGGTGGGCCTGGGAAACATATTGATAGCCTGTATCTTGCTCAGGGGGGGGCACACCCGGCCTAACCCGACCACAAAGCCAAGATACTGCACAGTAGCCTTTACAAACTCGCACTTCCTCAGGTTCACCACCAGCCCAGCATCGTGCAACTTCCCCAACAGGGTCTCTAAGTGCCTTAGGTGATTTTCAAAATCGTCATCATATACTATCACGTCATCAAGGTAGACCGTGCAGTTAGGGATTTCGTCACAAATATCGTTCATCAGGTTCTGAAACGTGGCTGGTGCGTTCTTAAGCCCATAAGGCATTACGTTACATTGGTAGGTCTTGCCATCTACCACAAAACCACAAACTTGCTTAGCTCGGTCCGACAGGGGTACTTGCCAGTAGCCTTTTACAAGATCAATTTTAGTAAGGTACTTTGAATTCCCTATCTTGTCCACGCTGTCGTCAACTCGAGGCAAAGGGTAAGGGTTGGTAGTGGTCAAGCCATTTAGCCTACGAAAATCTATGCAGAACCGCACCTTGCCGTCAGGTTTTGGCTGCAACGTGACGGGTGATGTCCACTTCACATAACCTTCAGTGATCATCCCTCTCTCAACCATGTACTTTAACTCCTCCCGTAAAGCTGGCAACTTTACCGGGGGCACACGGTAGGGCACTGACTTGAAGGGCCCATTATCACCGACGTCCAAGTCGTGCGTTACCTGAGTAGTGAGACCTGGGTGTTCGGTGAAAACAGAGGGGGATGACTTGAACAGGCCTAGGACAGCAGCACCCTGGTGCTCAGGCAGGTGACTTACAGCTTGCCTAGCCTCTTGTTCAGTATTCCCCGCCCACTGTTCCGCGGAAATGACACAGTCCCAGCTATCCTCCTCAGCAGCATGACTGTCCCCACCTCCTTCTCCACCCTGGCCGCTGCAGGCCAGCACAGGGACAGTGAGAGGCTCTGAGGGGCATCTCACATACTCTTTCATGAGGTTAACATGACATAACTGATGTTTTTTCCTACGGTCAGGTGTTGCAACGAGATAATCAAGGTCGGACAGTTTCTTAGCCACCACATACGGCCCAATGAACTTGGCAGAAAGGGGGTGTCCAGGCAAAGGTAAAAGCAACATTACCTCCTGACCCACCGAAAACTCCCGAAGCTTCACCTTGGCGTCATACTGGTGCTTCATGACCGCCTGTGCATTAACCAAGTTATTACCTGCCGCTGCCATGCAACCTATAAGTCTCTCCCGGCTCTCAAGGACATATTTAAGTATAGACTCCGGCTTCTCTTCGCCCTCCCAGATCTCTTTCACCATACTTAAAGGTCCTCTCACATTATGGCCAAAGACTAGCTGATTTGGACTGAACCCCAGGCTCTCTCCTGGGACTTCACGTGCAGCGAACAGAACATACGGCAGACCCAAATCCCAATCAGTGTCATGTTCTGCACAGTAAAAGCGTAGCATACTCTTCAGGGTCGAGTGCCACCGCTCCAAGACTCCCTGACTCTCGGGATGGTAGGCTGACGACACTACAGAACATATACCGTGCAACTGAAGGGTTTGCTTGAACAATTTGGATGTAAAATTGCTCCCCTGGTCTGACTGCACCTCACGTGGAAATCCATAACGGGAACAGAACAATAATAAGTTTTTAACAACTGCCTTTGCCGAGCCGTTTCTCATGGGGTATGCGTCCGGGTATCTCGTAGCCACATCCATGATTGTCAACAGGAATTTATTGCCACTCCTAGTAGGCGGGAAAGGGCCAACCAAATCTGCTACAACTTTGCTGAACGGAGGCCCGGTGACAGGTATGGGAAACAAAGGTGCCTTCGGGATTGTCTGGTTAGGCTTCCCCGTTGTCTGGCAGGTCGCACACCCAGCCACCCATGCACAGACATCAGCCTTGACCCCAGGCCACCAGAAAAAACCTGCCCAATGCCGCCAATGTTTTTGTTACCCCCAAATGACCCGCCACCGGCACATCATGCGCCAGACACAATAAGGACTCTCTATACTTATTTGGAACAACCACCTGGTCTACTACCCTCGCACCGCCCTCCCACTTCGATTTGGGGTCTAAAAATCTGCGGTACAATATCCTGTTCAGCCTAAAGAAATCTCCCGGCTTCGCATCCCCATCTGCCTCCAACTCTATTGCACCATTGCTATAACGAGCTAGGCTAGCGTCTTGCAGCTGCTGCTCACTTATGTCCCTGGGCGTCAATGCATCAAGATGGTTTTGTAATAAGACATTAACCCGGCTAGTAGGCTCTACTGCCTTAGTGGCTCTCGCTACAGCTCTTGCCTCACGCGAAGTCTTACCCAACTCTGCCTTGTTACACACCATCTCTGGGCCAGAGTCAACTCCCGTGTTTATTATAGGTCCAAGTACCGAATCACCGAGAAGTGCAGCAGAATCAATGTCCCTTTTCCTGCCCTTAGCAACCTTCTCCTGATCCTTCCTCCACTGTCCCCGAGGTCGAGTGCTAGGCTGTGCAGGAGCCGCAGAGCGAGATCGGGTTACCACACAGGCCATCTAATCCTGTTGGCACCTCCCAACCCATTCCCGATTCTAACCATCCACGTCGGCCGCCCTCTCGGCAACGACTAAGGGTGGGGTCCCGGAAGTGGGCACCGCAAAGGCGTTGCCGGGAAGAAGGTCGACGCCCTCAACTGGCAAACACTCAACGATCCCTACATCCAGCTCCCTGCACACCTCTCCCACTCTCAACTCCAACCTCACAAGTGGGTATGACCTCGTAGCATTTATACCCTGCACCACAACAACTCTGGCCGCATTTATCGGTTTCCCTGTGAAGTTCCTCAACAAAGTTTGCGAAGCCCCCGTATCCCTCAACAAGTCAACCCTCCGTAGTTCACTCCCCCAGCTCACAAACCCGTGTCCCCGATGGCTACAGAAAGTGTCCCGGACAGGTGTCGAGCCTTCCGTACGCTTCTTTACCGCGTGTGCCTCAGCTGCTGACAACCTACCCCGGGCAGTTGCTGCAGCCTTCAGAGACACACCGATACTGTGAACCAATGACACCGGCTTAGCGGGAGTGTTACTAGGGCACTCACGTGAATAATGGCCTAGCTTCTGACATTTGTAACATTTCACATCCCCAATGGGCTTCTTCCCTTGTGCGGGCGAAGAAGGGGCCTGACCTTTAGTAAACGGGAGAGGCTTGGGTTTGTAGGTGTTATTAGGTGCAATGCTTTTAGTGTGGTTATGTGTGTCATAGGATTTGTTATTATCGAAAACTCTGGTGGGTGGGGTATAGCGCCCCTTCTGCCCTGACTCAGCCCTCTGAGCGGCACCGCAACCACGAATCAATGATAATCTGAGGTCTGCCATCTTGGCAGCCTCCTCTACTGTCTTGGGACATTTTTCCTTAATGTTCAGCGTTAGATCGGTTCCAGTACATTGTAAAACTGTTCCAGATAGAAAAGTTGCTTAATTTCCTCAGCCGACTCTGCGTGCTCGGACCGAAACCAGTTATTACATGCATCTGTTAAGTCCCGTGCGTGCTCCATAAAACTGACGTCGCTCTTCTTATTCACGCCACGGAACTTCAATCTATAAGTTTCGGGTTGCAGTTCGTAGGCCCGGAGCACAGCCTCCTTCACCAGTCCATACACGACACTCTCGTCCAGTGACAGTGCATCGTAGGCTTTCAACCCCTTACCCACTAGACGTGATGAAACTAATGCTGCCCATTTAACCTCCGGCCAGTCATACTCACGACACTTCTTTTCGAAACGAGCAAAAAACTCAGTCACTGCTGTCTCATCAAATGCGGGGACTAACTTAATTAAATGCGAAAGTGAGTCTGTAACCCGGTGCCCACCCGAGATGACGCCCCGTGGTCTCTACTCTAGACTTCTCGACATCCATTTCAGCCTGGTACCTGGTTGCATCCTGATTGGCTTGGATTCTAGCAACCTCTATGCGTTCTATACTAGCCTGTTGTATCTGAGTCTCCTGCAGCTTAATCCGTTCTATACTAGCCTGTTGTATCTGAGTCTCCTGCAGCTTAATCGTTCTATACTAGCCGTTGACTCTCTCGCAAACTTATGCTTTGCTAGTTCTAGCTGAAATAACATCTCAGGAGACAGGCCTGGGGGGGGAGAGCACAAAATGGGGGATCCACACCGAGACGTGTTTACGGGTAAGCCAGCTTGCCATTGAGAACCCTCCTGCTGCATCGTGCTAAGACTCGCTGGCTGAGGGCCCAGCTCAGGGGTAGAGTGGAATGGAGGCTTGGAGGGAACCCGCAAAGACACCACTCCGCCCCACGCCCCATCGCCATCACCCAACAAAGATGCCACCAAATTCTTCTTGGGCCAACTGTCTGGACAGTCCCGCCCCAAAAACGTGGCTAAACAGCGAAGACCGTAACAATCAATAGCCTGCAGGCGCTGTTCGGTCCAAAGGTGTCTGCAAAAATGCCCGGGCATCCCTCTCTCCACTTATAAACACTCCCCTCCCTAAATATCTGCTGTACTTGCTGGTCACTAGGCTGTACCGTGTTATCCTCCCCCGTAAATGATGAGTCATTAGACATAGTGCTGGTGTTTATACAATTGCTTGTTCAAAAAAAAAAAAGTGCTTATTACTAATTGCAGTCTCGACTCACAAAAAATGTTAAAGATGCTGAATGACTCTTACTCTAGACACCTAACGAAACAATCTGCAAGTCCACCAATACAATAATGACACAATAAAAATTCCTCCAATATGCAAGAAAATTCTAGCCAGCTCTACTAGGTAGCATAGAAATAGTTCTCCAAAAAACATGTGATAGGATACTAATGAATCTTGTGCAAGGTCGCCATTTTGTTACGGCTGGATCGGCAATACATATTCGGGATTCTTGATCGTAGGACAGAAATGGCTTAAGTGACAACGACACGCTTGATTCCAGTCCCAAATACTATATGCTCCAGACAACAAAAGCACCAACGCCCTACAGAGTTATCGTCTACGGTAACGAGGTACCTTAACTCGGCGAAAGTGTACAACAGGGGTAGGCTATGAGGCTAAACTCCCTCAGACATTTATAGGTTACGTTATTACTAAAGAAATGCTATACTCAAGAAACTACGTTAATATTAAGACTCTAATAATGTAGAATAGAAGCAGGCTAAAGGTATGACAGTGAAATGCTAAATGACAAATGTACACGCCTACTTGAAAGCGTGTGCACTACACTAACTGTCCCCTACTAACATGCACTAGCATGTAGCATACAAGATGTTCATGATCCAGTAGATACCTAATAATACACATGGGAGGAACATAAACAGTAGTCACTTATTATAATAATGAATCTATACTTGGAATAACTAAAAGGTTGCAGGCAACAGTACTGCGCCGGTAGCCTACTACCGCATAGGCTACTTCGCTTCTCTCACTCTGTCTCCCCTCCGAGTCTGTATGCGCCCTACGCAACAGAACTCCGGACACAGCAGCAAAAACGACAGTGCAGTTAATGGATACATGAAAGTATTAATAGTGTTGTCTTGTGTGTGAGTAATGTGTATTGTAAAGTGTTATAGATATATACTTTAAAGAGAGCTGCAATGCCATAGTAAAATAAAGATATATCCCACTCATCATCCCCATGTGTTCTAGCTAGCAGGCCAAGTCACAGGAACAACGAGTCCCAGCACCGAAAGCGAGAAACCCAGGAGAAGGACTGTAGAGAACACAAGGACAGATAAATTACGTTACTCTACTATACCGGGCACTACGAGCGAGCTGTAGTCTCGGGTGTGGATACACTCGCTCCTGGCTCGGTATGCAAATCAAGGCCAAGTCCTCGTCCCTCTACAGACAACTCCTGGGCATGGTCGGGCTCTTACACATGGCACCAGTCTAGTCACAAATGGGATGATGAGCAGGGCATATAACCGTGAACATGTTAGAAGTTCACCAACTATCCTCATCAAGAAGATCGCTGTTCACATTAACCCCTTAAATCTAATACATGTAAATATATGCTTGTCCTAAGAGTAATACGAGAGGTGACTGCTGAAACTCCTTTAGGACCTCAAGGGAAAGTTATGCATTTAAATAGAGAGAAGAATGAAATGAGAGTAATGTCGTCAGAGAGAAAGAGTGCAAACCGTGAGAAGTGGGGTGAGAGAGAGCAAGGGATGTTAGAATCTCAAAGGTTCTAGGCAACCTGGTCATAGAACACGCAGCCAGCCTCCAGGCAATGTGCTGTACGACAACATGGGCCCAGCCCAGGCAGGCAACAATGGACTACCAACCCTATCGCGCCTAGCTATAAGGGCAAGGCTGCCAACCAGTCCATACGTCTGGCAACCACCCGGCCGGCCCAGCGCGGAGCGCGTTGCTACCCTCTTGCTCTGAAGCCTAACTCACTCTCTCTCTCTGAACTCCCATTGTCTATCTATCAACTTCTCTATTGATACTACATATTAAATGGAAGGTCTCGACATGGCTTAAAACAAAACCCACCACTGGTTAGCACATGACGAGACCTTTGCAGAGATACAAAGAACATAGTTGTAAGTTGTCACACTCAATATACATTGCGGCTGACGGTAGCCAGATCACGGGCGGTACATTCGAGTACCAAGGAGTACAATCAGGTTGCGTTGCACAGCACTGGGTGCGTCACACTACTAATATTATCAAAAATGATCAAACTACAGTACTACTAATATTATCAAAAATGATCAAACTACAGTACTACTAATATTATCAAAAAATGATCAAACTACAGTACTACTAATATTATCAAAAATGATCAAACTACAGTACTACTAATATTATCAAAAATGATCAAACTACAGTACTACTAATATTATCAAAAATGATCAAACTACAGTACTACTAATATTATCAAAAATGATCAAACTACAGTACTACTAATATTATCAAAAATGATCAAACTACAGTACTACTAATATTATCAAAAATGGCTACGTGGACTCAACTATTCATATTTATTCAGGTACGGTTCTCAATATTAAGGGGAGATGGACGTATTTATTTGCTCATTTATGTGTTTATATTTATTTAGTTTCCTCCCTAGACCTCCATCAAGATTAACCCCCCCCCCCCCCAAAATCCTCCTTCAAGATAAATTTGTACATTTTTCGATGGAAAAATGTCCCGGCCGAAGGCCGATTCCCCATAAATAACAGGCTCGCTATCGCTCGCCAGGAAAAAAACTGACACCTAAATGACAGAAAAAGTCTTAATATTAACAAAGAGATGGGACAAAAAGTCTTAACATCGCCAAATTAATGAGCCGAACGTCATAAAATCTGAACACCAATGGGAGTAAACACGAGGAGGAAGGGGGACCAGAAAAACGTCCCAACTCCCCTTAATACTGAATTGCTGGTAAGGTATATAATATTAATAATGCCTGTATTTATTTGGTTGGGGGAAAAATATGGTAATTGGGAGTCAGTGTCGCTTAGGATCTATAGCTTATGTACGAACTAACACACTCGCTCGCTCTCGCTCTTGCCCTCTCTCTCTCTCGCCCTTTTCCTCTCTCTCTCTCTCGCACACTCGCTCTCTCTCTCACCCCCTCTATTTCTCTCTCTCTCTCTCTCTCTCTCTCTCTCTCTCTCTCTCTCTCTCTCTCACACACACAGGTTACGAAACTAAGGGACGCATATTGTTTGTGTGTTTGTGATTGTGTAGCCCACCTATAGTGTACGTGCCTGTGGTAATTACATAAGAACATAAGAAAATGGGAGTCTGCAGAAAGCCGATCGGCCCACACAAGGCAGATTCCTGTCACACCCAACCCCAATTACAAGGTCAAATTATAGGCCCAATTCAACAATACCCTGGGGACCGACCCCACAAAAACGTAACAAGATTACGGGGATCAACAGAGCGCCGATTGGCCCACAACCAGCAGATCCCCCCTCAAACCCAACCCATCTCGTCCATATTGGTACGTTACGAGCGGGGTTCGAACCCATAACATAAAGAAACATTCCACTAAAACCATAAAACGAGGACTTATTACTTAGCCTCACAAAATGCGGTAAATATGACTATAATTTTTAGTCAAGAAGAAGTGGCATGTTAAATTTCCACAAAACTAGCGACTATCTTTGTAGTCACTAAAACCTTGGTAGGTGAAAACATGTGGCAAGTTCATAAAATATCAGTTGATATCAAATGGCTGTTTTAGCCTAAAAAAAAACAAGATATTCCATTCTCATTACTCGTTCAGAATTAGTTATCTTTAGTTACTTTGACTAAGATTTATCCCAACAATCACAAAAATAATATATTAGCACAAAGGTAAAATGTAAAGATTATGTCAAATAAAATTATAATTTACATGATTAATTATAGTAGATGGCAAGTTGCTGAAAGCAGTGAAGAGCATGTATGAGGGTGCAAAGGCGTCAGTATGTGTGGAGAGTGAGCAGAGCGAGTTCTTTGACCTGAATGTTGGTTTGAAACAGGGGTGTGTGATGTTCCCGTGGTTGTTTACTGTATATATGGATGGAGTCATGAAAGAAATACTATCAAGAGCAGTGGATGTTGGTGTATCGCTGAAAAGGGAGGGAATTGAGTGGAAGCTACCTCTACTGTTGTTTGCGGATGATACAGTTCTGATGAGTGATTATGAATGGGAGTTGCAGGGTCTGGTAAATGAGTTTGGAACAGTGTGCGAAAAACGGAATTTGAAGGTAAATGCGGGGAAGAGCAAGGTTATGGTCTTCGAAAGGGGTGAAGTCACAGAGTGTGAGGTGAAGCTGAATGGTCAGGCTATGGAGATTGTCAACTCTTTTAAGTATCTGGGCAGTGTGTTGAGTAATGATGGGACTATGGATGAAGAAGTGCGGGAGAGGGTACAACAGGGGAAGAGGGTTGTAGGAACGCTGAAAGCAGTAACAAGAAATAGGGTGGTCAGTATGGAAGTGAAGAAGTCCTTGCATGACAGTGTGGTAATCCCGACACTGACTTACGGAAGCGAAGCATGGGCATTGGTTGAGAGACTCAGACCAAGAGTGAGAGCAGTGGAAATTAATTACTTAAGAAGTGTGTGCGGAATTACATGGAGGGATAGACAGGCTAATGAGGAAGTAAAAAGGAGGTGTGGTGTGGAGGTAGATGTGCTGGAAAGTGTGAAAAGGAACAACTTGATATGGTTCGGCCATATGGAATATATGGAAAGCGAGAGCATGACTAAGAGGGTGTACGAGAGCGAGGTGGAGGGACAGAGAGGGAGAGGTAGACCGATAGAGAGGTGGAAGGATGGAGTGAGAAAGTATATGAACGAAGGCGGTGCTGGTTGGGGGGAGGGGCATCGACTGACTGGGGACAGAGGTGCATGGGGGCGGTTCGTTCGTGGCCACCCCTTCGGGGATCACGGTGTCAGGCAATAGATAGATAGATAGATTAATTATACACAAAAGTTCATTCTAGCGAAAATATCAAAGTGAGAAACATTGAAGTGAAATAATAAAGACACTCTTAAGCAAAATAATACATAGTTACATAATTACCCTTCAAGAGAGAAAGTGAAAGCAATCAATAAACATAGAAA
>CM064549.1:5423278-5492246 GCA_032716605.1 Paralithodes platypus
TCTCACACACGAGGGGCCGGGGGTTCAATCCCCGGCCGGGCGGAGACTAATTGGGCTTGTCTCCTTTCATGTGTTAGCCTCAGTTCACCTAGCTGTAAATAGGTACCTGAAATAAGTGAACGACGTTGTGACGTCCCATCTGGGGTTGGCAAAAATGGTACAAGGCGAGATATGCATCATATGGTTCACCTAAGCTGATGGCTACCTAAGCCTTCGGGCGAGACGGTACCGTCTATAGTGAGAATGGTACCATGCAGATCGACCCTAAGCCTTCGTTTCCGATGTCGCCAATTGGCTAAAATACAGACTACACACACATCCACAGCCATTCCAACAATACATAAAACACTTAACATGCATTTCACGCAATACATTCCCAGTTAAGGAGGCGCGATAATAATGAGCTTAGCTAGCATTGCGTGGATTCCCCTTGACGAACAAGTAACTGAGTAACTGAGTAACACATACACACACATACACAGCCATGCGGCTAGCTCAGTGGTACCGTCCCTGCCTACAACCCAGCAGGCCCGGGTTCAAATCTTCCTCCGTGTGATGAAGGTTTTCTGACACAGCCGGCGGTTACCATCACCTTTGAGCAAGGAGATGAGTGATTGTCATTGATACTAATGTCTAGGAAGCGGGACAATACGAGCCAAAACTCAATTCCTGTCAAACTACAATTATGAATACAGCCTAGTGAGTTCACTGCTCAATAGGTGGCGTTCTGAGAGTGAGGGTCTGAGTCTGGAGGGTGAGACGGTGAAGCACTTGAGCGAAGCAACCGGCCGCTTCAGAGATGGAGCTGCTTCGAGCCATGATGGTTGCTTCACATGTCTCACTCCCCAGACTGGAACAAGACCTCACGGGCTTCACCGTGTTGAGCGGTGGAATGTACAGGCTCTCAGCCTATGCCCGAGAGGGAGTAGTTGGAATATAGAAAAAAAAAAAAAAAAAAAAAAAACACGCATACACACACACAAACACACATACACACACAAACACACATACACACACAAACACACACACACACACACACACACATATCTGTACATCTCATGTTCATCCACTAAATTGTAAAATGTGTATTTTCAGCTCATGAGGCTGCCATTCTTTAATAAACCGTTTATTATTATTATTATATATACACACACACACATGTAATGTATGTGTGTGTGTGTATGTGTGTGTGTTCTCCCAAGATATTGTTGTGTACCAACTATACTGTATATCAGTCGATCTGGTTTTCTGCCCATGGCTATCCATATATTTATCTATGTATATATATCTATCTATCCGTCCATCCGTCTATATATCAGTTTATCTATCTATCGATCTATCTATCTATCCATCCATATATCAGTCTATCTATCTATCTATCTACAGCATATACATCCACCACCATCAGTATATTACAAACTCGCATAGATCACTACCTGTCGTCTATTAATAACATCAAAGTGTGTGCATACGGCCTCTTCCCACCCAATGAACCCCGCTCAATCATAATTCATTAAGGGGGAAGGGTTTATTTATTGGTCGATGTATTTATTATTCATTATTTTAGTTTCTTCCCTAGACCTCCATCAAGCTATAAAACACATCCCCAATAATCCCCCTTCTAGATACATTTGTAGAAGGCCGGTTTCTCCTAAATACCAAGCTTGCTATCGCTCACCAGGAAAAAATCGACACCATAATGGCACGACAGGTCTTAACATTGACAAAGAAATGGGGCGAAAGGTCTTATAGTACCAATCTAATGGGCCAAGCATCCTAAATTCTGAAAACTAATGGGGCTAGACGTGAGGGAGAAGGGGAACCATACAAATCCCCCCTCCCCCCTTAATATACCTGGCTTGCACTCATAATAAACTAATAATCGCTGTAGGGTTTATAGGCATTCTGGAGAGTGGCCGTATATCGGAGAGGATTTGCATATATATATATATATATATACCGGTATACAGTATATATATATATATATATATATATATATATATATATATATATATATATATATATATACACATATATATGTATTATGTTCCCTCCACTAACCAACTTTACTCCTAAACTCGATTAATGAAATTAACAAACACATGTGGCAGTCCGGGGATTCGAACCCAGGACGCTCACACCAAAAATCAACACACTTATGCATTGCACCACGAAGACAGTTATATATATACGGTATATCTATCTATCTATATATATATATATATATATATATATATATATATATATATATATATATATATATCTAATCTCTCAGTGGGGTTCGAACCGCCGACCGTCAGGACGATAGCCGACGCTTTAATCAACGGCAGTCTAAAAGACACTCAACCCTCTATCCTATTTATGTTAGGGAGAAGGGAAACCCACTAGGCGAATATATTTCAATTCATACCAAGTCGTAGGATCCATATTCCAGAATACCCGGTACCATACAAGGATTTCTGAGTGTCCCTACGCAACTCGGGCAGAAATTGATTTAATTTAATTCTAACCCACCAAGCATGAGAGTTACAAATATTGAGAGATTAGAAACATTTAGTGGCTCACGTGTATTTGTGATATATACTCAATATATATATATATATATATATATATATTGTGACGCCTCCCGGCGTTAGCAGAATGGTTGCGTGGGGCATTGCAGCTCGCTAGCGCTCGCCAGGATGGGGGGATAGGCTACAGTTGTCCTAGAATGATCTGCTTTATTTCATTAGTGTCGTGTTGCCACAGACAGTCTAGAAGTGGTCTTTGTTTTGGTCTGTGGCCGCGCCTTATATTTTATATTCGCTATAATATAAATGTTGCTTGTGTGGGAGGCGAGCGAGAGAGTGTGAAGGAGTACACCCAGGAGCGTGGTAAGCTATGACACGGCTCGCTTGGGCGCTGACGGCATTGGCGGCCGGGTGGTCAACTAGTCCCTTCCCGTCGCTGCCTCGTGTTTTTTACCAGCTCAGAGCTTGCCTGACACGGGTATCGCCTACATCCTTTGCAATTCTGTCCCCCATACTCGCTACTTTGCATACTATTTCTCTCTCTTGACTTCTCCTTTCTCATTCTCTAATCTTTATTAAACTCAACATCCCTTCTGGTTTCAGCATAGACGTTCACCGTCGACCAGTCGTATTGTACGCGAAGCTCTCAGATATTTCCATGTATTAGGTTAAGGAGGTATTATGCTTTATTGAGGTTTAGAGAGACGGACTTTTCCGTATGTGTCCTCTCTCGGGAAGGTTGTAGACCGGTATATGTCTCCCTTGCAAGGTGTTGAGTGATTCTGCTTGGTTATTTAAAGCTAGACTAGGGGTAAGGTTACTGTGTCGTTGTCTCCGATGTGTGCAGTGTTAGCTAAGCTCTGCACAACCTCGACAGGTACTGTGGGAGCCTAAGTTGTCTTCGGGTTGGTTTACTTTGCGAGCACAGCGCTGTGGTGTGAGAGGGCCATAGCCTATCCCTCACAACATAGTGCTGCCTCTTTGTGTTGACTTCTGAGGGATCGCCAGGATAGAGCTAGGTACTAGAGACCTAGATTTATCAAGAGAGCATCCCCGTCATATAACGTAATCTTCATTATACCACCCTTGGACAACGTTAGGCTACGAGCCGCATGCACGCCCATTGTTGCCCTGCCTTGATACCCCAGCTAGACTTTATTAACTGAGCAGACACTGGTTAGAGATAAGCCCCATTATTATATGTATGCAGCATTATTATTCACTGCACTTTTGAGCCGAGGTTGTTGTTGAGTTGCACAACCCGAGTAGGCTGTTGCGTTGTGTCACGAAGCATTTCTTTAGTTGTCGAGCATTACTACCTTTGCGCAGTCTTTATTATTCGCCTGCCTATTATTACTATATGTCCTAGCATTTATTGTGACCCGTATTCTGCATTATAATTGTTCAAGATTCTTTACGAACATCTTCCCAGCATCAGACTTATTTCAGAAGTTTCCAGTTGATGTTGCAAGACTAGCATTGCACTTTCTTTAATACAGGAGTGCCAGTTATTTGAGTATCTACCGTAACGTTAATTAATCACGTTAACTATCTTTTCTTTGTGTAACATAATCGAGTAATCTTTTACTGTTTGAGAATAGGCTGTTTCATTGAGCGTCAGCCTAGTGTGTGTGCACCAGTTACCGAGTCATAGGATACCTCGTTGTCCAGGCACGACTCAGGGCGGTAATGGTGTTTTGTTTTCCAGTGTTTAAGGCAGGGGTTGGATCTAGTGTTACCGTTGTTGCTTTTTTGCCATTATCTAGTCCAATGTTGAAGAGCCCTGTGTCTTTGAGAACCTGGATCGTAACAATATATATATATTCTGACATACGGAGCCCTGTATGTTAATTTAAGAGTTAGAATTAGAGTTGAAGGAGCCCACTACCCAAACGGTGAAGCAGACTAGCGAACGAGCGAGTGGGCAAACCATCTCGCCCCATACCAGCATGCTAGCCTTCACACCTCGATGACCGATGCTATGACGTATGATCGACGCCAGGAGCTGTGAGTGGACCACGCACCTGTTATGCGACTCGAGGAGCTATGATTGGAGCAGGCATCACCCGCCGCCTCCTGATTCGTTCCTACACCATCATTGTTTGGTATATAAGACCCGAGTTGTGGGCATTCAAATCAGTCTCATTTGGAGTTGGGGAAGGTGAACTTGCAGCTGGAGGAAGACGGGGTGAAGTATTATAATGGGATTGTGACTGTCAGTCAGATTATATAAATGTGTGTTAAGTGTGTTCGTTGTAAACACTTATGTTATGTTGGTTAGTGAGATATGTGATTGGGAATTAACGTGAACACTATTATTATGTGTTTAACTATTTAATTGGGAATTAACGTGAACGCTACTATTATGTGTTTAACTATTTGATTGGGAATTAACGTTAACGCTATTATTATGTACTTAACTATTTTAGTTGACTAACTTGTGGACTAAAGCAACTCTTTAAGTAATTGGGTTATGATGAAAGTAATACTATTGTTTTATATTAATACTTACGAGTTCTTTCATTTTCTTTGAATTAAGCTTACATTGCTTAATGGTGCTTAGTACGGTGATGCTATTGTCTCGTATTAGTAATATCGCCTTAGACTAACATGGCTACGTTAATATTACTTATAGTGATTTCCTAAGCTGAAGAAAATTCTTTTGCTTCAAAATATTATATTTTGCTTTTCATATTATTTGAGTGAGACCTGAATCAAATCTATGAAACGATCCTGTAACTTTATTTACTCATAATCAAACCTCAATGTTACGTGGTTAAGAAATACATTTAACTAATTATTAAATATATCTAACTTTTATGTGACTTTGATATTACTCCTGATGATAATAATAATATAATACTATTAACGTAAGACAAGAACCAAGAATAATTACGTTAAATATAAATAAAAGGACATAAGAAAACTATCTATTCATTTCAAAAAGGGTAGAGACAGAAATATTCTTACTTTAATATTTATCTTTCAAGACTTTTTATAAAATTAATAGTCCTTCTTTAGCTATAACTTATTCGGTTCATAACCATAGCCTACTAAGCTTCGGTTAAATAATAATTCTTTATAAATACTACATGACTTTAATTAGTTTCAGTATTTTTCATAATTAAAGAGTATCAGTCAATAAAGGATATTAAGTCCTAAGATCCAAAATGAAAGGAAGCAACAACAGGAAATTATTTTATTAGATTTTACTTTTGTTTTGCCTTCAGCTGACTGATACCTTAATATATATCTCTGTGCTATCTAGATTCATCAAGTTAACCACTTGAGGATCAAGATACGTAACAATATATATATATATATATATATATATTTCTGAGTGTCCCGACGCAACTCGGGCCGAAATTGATTTAATTTAATTCTAACCCACCAAGCATGAGAGTTACAAATATTGAGTATATATCACAAATACACGTGAGCCACTAAATGTTTCTAATCTCTCAGTGGGGTTCTTCCTAACATAAATAGGATAGAGGGTTGAGTGTCTTTTAGACTGCCGTGGTGTAGTTGATTAAAGCGTCGGCTATCGTCCTGACGGTCGGCGGTTCGAACCCCACTGAGAGATTGGAAACATTTAGTGGCTCACGTGTATTTGTGATATATACTCAATATATATATATATATATATATATTATATTTTGTTTATTAGGGATAGCGTGTGTGGAGAGAAAGTGTGTGTGTGTGTGTGTGAGAGTATATTTTGTGTGCACCCTATGTCTGCCCTTTTACTGTTATTGTGTGTGTTTGTGTACTTCTTTGCAGCATGCGTTTTTACACCATATGTGTACATTTTTGAGCATAGCATATAAAATCCAAACCGTACGATAAAATGATAGCTCATAATAGTGCTAACTTGACCTCCGGGGTTATGATATTTGAGGTCTTGTATTCAGAGAGAGAGAGAGAGAGAGAGTGAAAGTGAACAGGTGGAACGTAACCAGTATATGATAGTGGCAATACACTTCATCTCGCTTCGACATTCCGTTTTTGACATTGGCTTCCATATATCCACACCAACAACTCTCTTTGGCCTCTTGACACTTGGAAAGATAGAGAGAGAGAGAGAGAGAGAGAGAGAGAGAGAGAGAGAGAGAGAGAGAGAACAACGAATATTTTGTGACTGGGTACATAAATAACCCTTAAAACTGAATTATGCTAGGTACATTATTTTTACTTAGGAACATTGGATATAATTAGTGATGATATGCTCTGTATGAATAATGCTCGCTTCCCTAATTAAAGTAATTGGACATTATTGGTAACGTGTTGGAAGTATAAGAGTGAACTATGATAATTTTTAAGGTATTTTAATGTTACTACGGTGATTGTTAAGGTATTTTAATTTTACTAGGGTAATTTTTAAGGTATTTCAATTTGTCTTTGGTAATTTTTAAGATATTTTTTGTAACTACGGTAATTTTTAAGGTATTTTCATTCTACTATGGTAATTTTTAAGGTATTTAAATATTGCTAAGGAAATGTTTAAGGTATTTGCGTTCTGCTAATGTATATTTATTTTACTACGGTTATTTTCTAAGGTATTTTCATTTTACAACATATATATTTTTAACCATTTTAATTTTACTGCTGTCATTTTTAAGATTTATATTCTACTACGGTAATATTCAAGCTATTTTCATCTTACCATTATAATTTTTAAGCTATTTTCATTTTAAAGCTATATTAAATTTGCTACGGTCGTTTTTAGGCTAGTGATCCTGCCGGATTTCCATTACACTAGCCTAGTAGGTTGTTTCGATGTAGTTTGTCGTCTCCGGAACCTTTGACGCAATACTCCTAAACTGCTGCCTCCACTACATTAATCACTAGGACTAAAGTTGCTCGCTGAGGCAAAATTAACAAAGTGAACATTCTGGATTTCCGCCACCGACTATGGTGGTTCTTGTCTGAACCAGGATGTAGCGGAATCGGGATGCAGCCGATTCATTCGCCATTAACCCCTCCCGTACCGGTGACGTATTATTTATTTCATTACAGCTACATTTACAAGATTTTACGAAGCTTAGGAATGGCATTGGTTGCTTAAAGGATTAGTTGAGATAGTTTGTAGCCTTTTTATGAGTAGACGTCCTTCCTAAGGTGAATAATATAATCTAATAGTTGTCGGAATATAATGGAAAGGACGTCACCGGTACTGAAAATGGGTTAATTTATGTATATCTAAACGACCGAAATTGGGTGCGGGTAAACTATCTTATTGGACTGACACGGAGCTATTTAATTACCTCTGGCAGCTCGTTACACCGTTGACAAATGTTATTTATTTTGCCGAGGACGAGTTAAATTAAAGGTATTCATTTGGAGGGAAGAATGGAGGAAATGGAGAAGTGTTGGCTGATAAACGGAGGGCTTGTTAGTATAGGTATATGCTATTTGGAAATGTTTACTGGCTGAAGTAGTCCTATTTTTTTTTTTTTTTTTTTTTTTTAGAAACAATGAACGGAGGAAGGAAAAACACAGATAAAACAAAAAGGTCCATGTGCCTAAAGGCATCCTCCATTCATAAAATGTTTGTAACAACTGGATTTAAACATTTGTTGATTGTAAGTTTGTGGAAAGCAATTCGAGGGAAGTGAATTCCAAAGAGTAGTAGCTCTGGGGATAAATGAATTCTGATAAGCAGAAGTTCTGCATTGTGGAGGAGAAAGTGTAAATTCATGGGCGCTCTCAGCTGCCCTAGTTCTACGGGGAAAGATGTGGAGAGGCGGCACAATTGAAGCAAGTTCCTCGGAACAATTGCTGTGAAAATATCTGTAGAATAATGCAAGGGATGCAACGTTTCTTCGTATGGATAATGTAGGAAGGTCCTGTGTGATTGCAGGGTTATTGAATAATCTAATAGCTTTATTTTGAATTTTGTCCAACTGCCTCAATGCAACCACTCCACTTCCACCCCACAGAGGTGAACAGTAATCCATCTGAGAGCGCACATGACTTTTATATATTACGGCCAACTGCTCGTCAGTGAAGAATTCTCGAACTCTGTACAGGAGTCCCAGTTTTTTAGAGGCATTCTTAGCAATGCTTCTAACATAATGTGTCCAGCTCAAGTTAGTAGTTAATGTTACACCGAGAATGTCAATACTAGGGGAAGTGGGAATATTTACATTAAAAAATATATGGGAGTCAGTGAGATTCTGTCGGTTAGAAAATTGAATGTACTTGGTTTTCTGTGCATTAAAGGAAACTAGATTCTCTTGTCCCCATTCATTAATTCTAGAAAGGTCCTGGTTCAGAGAAATTGCAGTGTTTATTTTTGAATTTATAAGATCGGGTTGGGTGAAAGAATTGGTAAATGTGAAGGAACTGTGGAGTGTTGAGTCATCTGCGTAGGAATGTATTGGATTATGAGTGGTAGATATGAGATCATTGATATGAATGAGGAACAGAGTTGGGGCCAAAACTGATCCCTGGGGAACACCAGCATTTATTGAGTGAAATTGAGAATAAAGGCCATCTACCATTACACGTATTTTTCTGTTATGAAGATAAGAAGAAATTAGTGGAACTAATGATGCAAGGCCGTAGTGTGACATCTTCGACAATAAGGATTGATGCCAGACTCTATCAAATGCCTTTGATATATCCAGTGCTATTGTATGTGTTTCACCATGTTGGTCTGTAGCTTGGTTGATTTGATGCGTAAGAAGGCGTATTACTTAAACAGCTTTATTCTTCGTGTGTCCAGACATTTTAACCACAACGTCCCCCTTAAGGGGAGGTGTGGTGGAGTGGTCTTGCCACTGGACTGGTAATCCAATGCACCCGGGTTCGAATCTCGATATGTTAATGGAAAGATATTATTGGGATGTAATTTGTGCTGTGCCTAGTATCAGTGCGTTACCACAAAGCCCACCGAAACGCCAAATAAATACCCTCATTGTTCCCTGATTAAATAGCACTGAATGAATATGCCCATATTCAAAATATGCTACAGAGGACAATTCCTAGTGAGTTTATTGCTCAATAGATGGCGTTCTGAGAGTGAGGGTCTGAGTCTAGGAGGTGAGGCAATGAAGCACTGGAGCGAGGCAGCGTCAGAGGTGGGTCTGCTTCGAGCCATGAGTGAGTATCTAAGCCCTGTGCATCCTGCGAAGGCAAGAAGGCAGGGGCTGGTTGCAGCTAAAAGTGTTTCACATGTCTCACCCCCTAGACTGGAACAAGACCTCACGGGCTTCACAGTTCAATGTAGAACGGTTGAATGTACAGGCTCTCAGCCTATGCCCGAGAGGGAGTAGTTGTAATATAGAAAAAAAACAAAATAAATAAATTCGGCCCTGTCACTCTTTTGGCCTTGGGGGAAACACTCGTTACAGACAACCTGCCTTTTGACTCCTTCATACACATAGGAAAATAATATATAAAACGGTCTGGTCGAGTGGTACGGTCCTTCTCTATTATATATTGTTAAGCTTATGGAGGTCTATAGAGCAAACTAAAATTATCCTCTTAATTAATAGTTTTAGTATGTGGCGCTGGATGAAACGATCTACCTGTTAAAATGGTCTACTGGTTGAAACGGTCTACTGGTTGAAACGGTCTACTGGTTGAAACGGTCTACTGGTTGAAACGGTCTACTGGTTGATAATGTGTTTAAGGGGAGTGGGCCGTTTTTTTAACTATTAATAATATTTAATTACCGGTATTCCTTTATTTCTCAGTTAATTCGCTAGACCACCATCAAACTTAGATAAACATCCCCTAGACCCCTCTTTGAGAAAAATTTGTAAATTTTTCGGTAAACAAATGTAACGGCCGGAGGCCGGTTCCTCTTAAAACATCAGGCTCGCTATCGCTCGCTAGGAAAAAATCGACACTTAATTGCACGAAAGGTCTAAAAATTGACAACGAAATTGGGCGAAAGGTGTTAAAATCGCCAAACTAATGGGCCGAACGTCTTAAAATCTAAAAACCAAGAGGGCTAAACACGAGAGAGAAGTGTGTCTAGACAAACCATCCCATCTCCCCTTAACGTGGCGGGAATATTAGTACAAAGGAAATCAAGCAACAACAGGTCTAGTGACCCTTCTAGGTTGCTTGTCCTCCAAAACACTGAGGATCAAGTGTCCAAACAGTGGTTTAGAGTGGGTAAGGGAACATTGGAAAGGGAACTACTGCCCTGCCACTAACGTGGCAGGACTAGGAAGTTAGTAGGGGACATATGGGTTAGTAACTGAGGGGAGGATAAAGTTATTCATTTACAAACGCAGTCAGTCGCGGGTTTGATGCGAGATATTTGTCTAGGCGGAATTTAAATGAATCAACGGTGCTGCAGTCTATAACGTCTCGGGGAAGCCCATTCCACAAGTTGACAACTCGATTGAAGAAGAAATTCTTAGATTCGTGCGAGTTAAAAGATTTACCAATAATTTTGCAACCGTTTCCCCGCGTGTAATTAGATTGGTCGATAGTGAAGTACTTACTACAGTTCATATTGTCGATGCCTTTGATGATTTTGAACACTTGAATTAAGTCGCCTCTTAATCTGCGCTGGGTTAAAGGAAATAGATTTAATTCTCTAAGACGCTCTTCGTATGGTTTGTTCTTTAGGCTAGGTATCATTTTGGTAACTCTACGTTGAACTCGTTCTAGCTTGTTTATATCTTTTTGGTAATAAGGGCACCAGGATTGAACGCAGTATTCCAGAAGAGGGCGGACTAAGGAATTGTAAAGGGTTAGGATAACTTCTTTGGATTTATGCTCAAATGACCTGCCTATAAAGCCAATTATTTTGTTTGCCTTCTTAACAACTTCTGAACATTGTTGACTCGGTTTTAGGTTACTCGATATTGTTACTCCCAGATCAGTTTCTCTGTTGACATTCTTAAGCTGAGTGCCATTCATCGAATAGTTTGCTTTCTCATTATTGAATGATTGGGTAAATGTTGTGCTATTGTTGATGTGATGGGTGGTGTTGGAGTGTTTAATGAACCAATGATAGACGTGGCTGTGTGTGTTGGGAAATGAGATGGGTAATGGTGTTTGATGGGTGTTGTGGGAATGAGGAAATACACGCAATCGGGCACACACACACACACACATGCACGTATGTAATCACCTAATACGGACGCACATCTACTTACATACATAACTGTATACACAGACTGGATAAATATACACGCACACATACGCAGACTATTGATAAACACACACACACACATATATATATATATACCGGTATATATATATATATATATACATATACATGCTTAGCCCATTCGTTTTCAGATTATAAGATGCTCGGCCCATTAGTTTGCCGATGTTGCGACCTTTCGCCCCATTTCATTGTCAATATTTAGACTGTTCGTGTCATTTAGGTGTTGATTTCTTCCTGGCGAACGATAGCGAGCCTGCAATTTAAGAGGAACCGGCCGAACCAGGAAATATTTCTATCGAACAATGTACAAATTTATCTTGAAGGAGGGTTTTGAGCGGATGTTGTTAGAAGCTTGATAGAGGTCCAGGGAGGCAACTGAAAACATAATAAAAATAATCATAAATGAGCAAATATATACGCCCATCCCCCCTTAAATATATACGCCCATCCCCCCTTAAATATATACGCCCATCCCCCCTTAAATATATACGCCCATCCCCCCTTAAATATATACGCCCATCCCCCCTTAAAGGTATATATGCCCATCCCCCCTTAAATATATACGCCCATCCCCCCTTAAATATATACGCCCATCCCCCCTTAAATATTTGTGCTATCAATTTTCACCCTGACATAGACAGAAAGACAAACACAAATATGATTAGCAGATTATTCATGTCTAATATTTCCCCTAATCGTTAGAGCGCACCCTGACCCCATGTTGCTAAATATTGCACAGTAACTAATATTTAATAGGGAGAGGGGGGGGGGGGGGGCAGTCATGATATTTGGACATCGGTGCCTCACTGTGCCACTCAGCCTGCCAATTACCCAAAGCAGGGTTTTTTTCCGACTATTTTTAAATATGTAGATGCATGTTTTAAATATTGCGGGGGGGGGGGGGGATATATGAGTCTTTGTTTAGTTATCGTTTTAATTATTATTGTTGTTATTATTTATATTTGTATCATAATTTTATTTTATTGTTTTCAGAGATTATATTAAAAGACGATAATATATTTGATGTTTCGAACATTGGACCGAGTTTTGAAAATGACTGTTTTTGTGTCCGTCAGTCGGATGCGTGTGTGTGGATGTGGGTCTATGTTTTTTTTTTTTTTTTTATCTATATTCCAACTACTCTCTCTCGGGCATAGGCTGATAAGAACATAAGAACATAAGAAAATGGGAGTCTGCAGAAAGCCGATTGGCCTAAGCAAGGCAGATCCCTGTCCCACACAACCCCAATTACAAAGCCCAATTATAGGCTCAACACTCTAATACCCTGAGGATCATCTTACCAAAACGGTTAGAGATTAACGCAGGATTACGGGGGTCTGCAGAGCGCTGATTGGCCCAACCCTGCTGATCCCCATTCACACCCAACCCTTCTCGTCCATATGCTTATCCAATTTTATCTTAAAGATCACTACAGTTTTTAATCCCACTATAGCACTTGGTAGTCCATTACACCCATCTACAACTCTGTTACCAAACCAATATTTGCCTATATCTTTTCTGAAACGAAATTTATCTAATTTGAAACCATTGGTACGAGTTCTTTCGCTATCACTGAGTTTTAGTACATTTGTCATGTCCCCTTTGTTAATCCCACTAACCCACTTGAACACCTCTATCATATCCCCTCTAACTCTGGTCTCTCTAACGAATGTAAACCTAATTTCTTCAACCTTTCTTCATACGGAAGATTTCTAATATTATGGATAATTTTTGTCATTCTACGCTGTACTCTCTCCAATGAATCTATGTCCATTCTGTAATAAGGGCACCAACATTGGACAGCATAATCCATATGGGGTCTCACTAATGACAAGTAAAGTTTTAAGATAACATCAGCAGTTCTGTTACTCACACTCCTAGAGATTAACCCGAGAATCCTGTTTGCCTTATTACGAACGCTTATACACTGTTTTCTAGGCTTCAAATTATTGCTAACAAACACACCTAGATCTTTCTCGCAGTCTGAATTTTCTAATTCTAAATTATTATGTTCTTATGTTCTTATCTTCCCTATCTTTAATACCTTGCATTTGTCAATGTTAAACTTCATCTGCCAATTTACTGACCATTCATGTAAGGTATCTAGATCCCTTTGGAGGCACTCTATATCGCTATCTGAATCAATTGATCTCCCCATTTTAGTATCGTCTGCGAATTTACTTATCCTACTAGTTATACCTAAATCTAGGTCATTTATATATATAAGAAACAACAGGGGACCTAATACCGATCCCTGGGGGACACCACTTTTGACTGCTCCCCACTCTGACTTGGTACCATTTATGCTGACTCTCTGTTTCCTACCAATTAGCCATGACCTAATCCATCCCAACAACGACCCTCCTATTCCATGTGCCTCAACCTTTCTCATCAATCTCTCATGAGGGACTCTGTCGAAAGCTTTACTGAAATTTAAATATATAATATCATATGACTTGTCACTATCTACTACTTGATATACCTCTGAGAAAAAGCTAAGCAAATTAGTAAGGCAAGAACGTCCCTGAGTGAATCCATGCTGAGAAGAATTTATTAAGTTAAATTTTACTAAGTGGCTTGTAATTTTCCTAGCAATAATAGACTCTAGCAACTTTCCTATGATTGATGTGAGAGTAATGGGACGGTAATTGGATGCTATCGATGTATCACCTTTTTTGAAGATCGGAACTACATTTGCAAGCTTCCAAGCTTCTGGAACTAAACCTGTTTCTAATGACTTGTTAAATAAGTATGCTAATGGGCTATTTAACTCATCTCTGCATTCTTTTAATACTCTAGCATATACCTCGTCAGGACCAGGCGATTTTTGAGGTTTCAGTCTGTCAATTTCCTTAAGCACATCATTTCTACTTATACTAACTGTACTTAACATATTTTCTATACTATCACTATATACCCGGTACCATATTGACTTCTGGAATCTGTGCCAAATTGTCATTAGTGAAAACGGAAAGAAACTGACTATTTAATGTACTGCACATTTCTAAATAATTTTCTGTTATTTCTCCTATTGAAGTTTTTAGGGGGCCTATTACATCTATAACTTTAGATTTATATAGTTGGTAAAAAGGTTTAGGGTTATTTTTTGAGTCACTGGCTATCCTTATTTCATAATTTATTTTTGCTTTCCTGATTTCCTTTTTGACCTGTCTTGATAGAGTCTGATAGTATATATGTAAATAATTTTCGCCTTTCTTTATTTTTCTATATATTCCTTTCGTTTTCCTATAAGATCTATTAGCTTATTAGTCATCCATTTTGGTTGGTTCTGTGTCGATCTAAATCTTCTTTTAGGGATATATTTATTTTGAGCATTGTGGAGGAAGCAATATACTGTTTATATGTAGGTGGCAAGTTTAACTCTGGCATATCCTGACTTAATTGCTTAACAATAGAGTCCACCCTTAAATCTCTTCTTAGCTTACCATAATCGGCTTTTCTGAAATCTTGGATAAGTGTCGTATTCTATTTAGCATTCCCTGTCCATTGTATATTAAAATAAATAGATTTATGATCGCTATTTCCTATTTGGTCACCAATCTCTACATTATTTATCATATGTTCATTGTTACTGAAAACTAAATCAAGAATATTAATACCTCTAGTCGGCGTATCTATGAATTGAAATAAAAAACTATCTTGTACTACCTCAATAAACTCTACTGAATCGGAGTCGCCTATTTGGTGCTGCCAATCAATGTTTGGAAAATTAAAATCCCCATAATGCACACATTGCTAAACCTTGATGCTATTTTAATTTCCTCCCATAACGATGTTCCGCCATTTCTACTCATATTAGGCGGTCTATATATAACTCCAATAACTATGGTCTCACTACCTTCGTTAACCTCTACCCAAACACTTTCATTATCATTATTTAGTCTAATACCTGATTTAATACAGCTTTTTAATGTACTCCTGACAAACACCCCTCCTACTTGTTCGGTCATATTTAAACAAACTATATCCTGGAATATCAAATTCTGCTAAAAAATGCCTAGATTCTGTATTAATCCACGTTTCAGTTAGCGCTATTATGTCTATATTTTCTGTGCTAACGAGTGCTCTAAGTTCGTTCATTTTGTTACATAAACTCCTACAATTTGTATAATATACCCTCAACCTATTACTTTTATTTGCAACTAATTTTCTATTGTGTTTAGCTAACTTATTATTTCCTGTTGAACTACTAGCTCTAGACGGAAATTCTACTCTATCAGTATTCTCATTTTTTTTTTTTTTTTTTTTTTTTTTTCTATATTCCAACTTACTTCCTCTCGGGCATAGGCTGAGAGCCTTAACATTCACCGTTTTACAATGAACAGTGAAGCCCGTGAGGTCTTGTTCCAGTCTAGGGAGTGAGACATGTGAAGCACGTAGAGTACAACGAGCACCTGCCATCTTGCCTTCACATGGTGCTCACTCATGGCCCGAAACGACCCCATCTCTGAAGCCATCTCGTTCCCGTGCTTCACTGTCTCACCCCCTACACTCGGACTCTCACACTTACACACACACAACGCCACCTGTTGAGCAGATAACTCACCAGGCATTGCACCCCTATAGCATATTTTGAATATGGGAATATTCATACACTGCTATTTAATCAGGGAACAATGAGGGTATTTTATTGACGTTTCGGTGGGCTTGTGGTAATGCACTGATACTAGGTACAGCTCAAATTCCATCCCAATAATATCTTCCCATTGATACATTGGGATTTGAACCCGGGACCTTTGGATTACCAGGCCAGTGGCAAGACCACTCCACCACACCTCCCTACTATCTTTACTATCAGTTACATGTGTAGTGTCATCGATACTACTATTACACATGACTATATCTGCACTATCTATACAGATTATTTCTATTTTACTCACTGGTTTGTCACATGAAGTACCTGCTCCATATGAAGACAGTATTTTACTTACACACCCAGGTTTTTTTAACGAAACCCCGCAACAATCTTGTCGAGTGAGCTGCGAAAGGTCGAAACTCCTAGTCGAGAGAGATGTACTCCATCCTGGGCATACAGTTCATCCTTACCATAGAAGAGGGTCCAGTTATCCAGGAATGGAATAGTATTTGCCTTGCAATACTTCTCCAGCCGGCTATTTACACCAATAGCCCTGGAGGACCATTCCTTCCTTACCCCTCTTCTTGGCAGGATACTGTGTACCACAGGAACTCCACCCTTTTCCTTGATCCTCTCCAACATTTCCTGATACTTGGAGAGCAACTCCTCAGTCCTGCATCTCCATATATCGTTGCTCCCTGCATTGAGGAAGCTGATGGGGTACTCTCCACTCACATCCAGAACAGCATCTATCTTCTCAGCCACCCTCCCGACTCCGGCACCAGGCACGCAGACAACTTTACCAACCTGAGTGTTTGTTGCCTTGCCAAGGTATCTAACCAATGAATCACCGACAATGAAAACAGACTTAGCTTTTTCCTTTTGTCGGCGTGTAGCAGCAGTTGTAGCAGCAGCAGCAGACTTCCTCCCCTCTCCTCTCACTGCCTCGCTGTAAGACAGGTCATCTCCTCCCCCCACTCCGCCTTCACTTCCATCACACTCGTCCTCCAGGATGTTTGTACTTGTTGTTTACAGGTACACACTGCTTCTTCAAGGTACACTTCGTTCCACTTGAAGCTACCACTTTCCAGGAAAAGTCCGGTTTTCCTACACCAGAGGCATTTTTCGTTTCCTCTAATGCCATCTTTAATGTTAGGTTCTCGTCCTTGAGAGATTGGACCTCGAGCTCAACATTCTCCAGCCTTTCTTGCAAAGCAAGACAAAGCTGGAGAACATGGGAAGAGGTGACAATCTGATCAACACAAGCCATCACTAAGAATTTTCACCTCACTAGGGGATAAACAGATATGTCACGAGCGGTCACTGCGGACATCCTCACTGGTCAAAGGTCAGGAGCCTTTGCACTCAACCGCTGAACACGGTGAGGCCCGTGAAGTCTTGCTCCAGCCTAGGTTGTGAGACATGCGAAGCTTCATGGCTCGAAGCAACTCCATCTCTGAAGCCGCCTCGCCTCTGCGCTTCACAGTCTCAACCCCACAGACTCGGACCCTCACTGTTAGAACGCCACCTATTGAGCAATTAACTCACTAGGCATTGCACCCTTGTAGCATATGTATGTGTTTGGGTGTATTATAAAGGATCTACCCATCCATTGCCTCCCTAGTGTTGAGGATTACCAGCAGAGTCCGATAAATGTATACCGTAGGCCTATATATACTGTATATGGCCCTATGCAGCCACCCATGTTTTTAAGGGAACGTTTTTAGTTTATTCCTTAGACCTCCATCAAGTTTAAAATTACACCCCTAGACCCCCTTTTAAGATAAATGTGTACTGGTACATTTTTCGGTAAAAAAAAATCCCGGCCAAAGTCCGGTTTCTCTTGAATTACAGGCTAGCTATCACTCGCCAGGAAAAAAAGCGACACCTAAATGGCAGGAAAGATACGCTTTAAATTGACAGAAATGGGGCGAAAGTTCTTAAAATCGCTAAGCTAATGGGGCGAACGTCATAACATTTAAAAACAATGGGGGTAAACATTATGGAGAAATGGGCCAATAAAAAAAAATCCTCAACTGGAAATTTTCCCCTCACTCCTCCACCTTCTCTAACTTTTCCCCTCACTCCTCCTCCTCCTCCTTCTCTACCTCTTCCCCACCTCTTCCCCCCCACTCCCCCTTCACTTTGACCTGCATGATATGTTTCTCAAAATGTGTTATTTTTCTTTTCATTTAAGGTGCAACTATCTCACCAAATTTTGTGAAGTTTGCATGAAAAGTAAAGAAATTAGCATATTGACCTTATATTTGACCTTGACTTTTGACCTTGACCTTTCATATGGAATTGAATAGTTTCTTGTTTGACCTTGGCCTAGGTATTCCGAATATTCATGGTAAGCTTAATGAGAATCTAACTGTTATTATAAGAAATAGTAGTACAAAAGTTATTTTGAACTTTGACCTTGACCTTTGACCTTACCCTTTAGAATATTTATTTCAAATTTGGTCAATACGATATCGAGGGTACCAGTAACTTGTATAGTGAAAATGGAAAAATTGAGTAAAAACTAAAACACATGAAATATTGACCTTATTTTTAACCTTGACCTTTGACCTTAATCTTTTATTTAAATTGAATATTTCTTTTTGACTGACCTTTGCATTGACCAAATGTATATACCTGTGAAATTTGGTGAAAATCCATCGAACGGTCTAGGAGGAGTTACCGGACAGACGACGGACGACGACGACGACGACGACGACGGACAAGCTGAATTGTGGTGCACAGTATACGGGCGGGACCTGCGTGTGCGATACCACTCTGCTTCGCAGAGTTGATAAAGGTATTATCAAGCTACCGTATCTAGAATTAAGTTGTACATCTATACATCTTCGTAATGTATAAAATGATATATTAAAGGGAGATGGGTCGATAATCTGGACCCTTTTCTCCATCATGGTTAGCCCCATTAGCTTTGATACTTTAAAACGTTCGGCCCATTACTTTGACGATTTTAACACCTTTAGCTCCATTTCGTTGTCAATTTTAAGACCTATCGTGCCATTTGTGTGTCTATGTTTTCCTGGCGAGCGATAGCGAGCCTGTAATTATAAGAGGAATCGGCCTTCGGCCGGGACTTTTCTACCGAAAAATGTACACATTTATCTGGGGGGGGGGGGGGGGGGGTGTCAAGGGGGTGTTTTTCTAAGTTTGAGGGAGGTCTAGCGAGGACACTACAAAATAAATGAGTACATTAATTAATAGCCCAGAACAGCGATCCGATTAAGGAGCTAGCTCTATTGGCCCTCACTAATATAATGCTTTCTCTGTGTTTCCAAGTATTACGAATTCCAGTACCAGTATTGACTTAACTCATATGTTTTTATTCTTTCTCTTTTATATATATATTTCTATATATGTATCTAGGACTAGGCTTTCTATCTATCTATCAATCTATATTCTAAATGTATAAAATGTTATATGAAGGTAATATGGAACTATCTCTATTGACCAAACTATTATATTTCTTTCTCTGTTTTCTAGTATATATTGATTTATATATACGTATATACAATATAGTCTGTTTCTTTTCAACTGACTGTAAATTACAAAGTTTCCATCAAGATTTCTCAGATATTTTGAAGATGTAGTAAATGTATTAAGGGAGCCCACCTAGCTTTTGTTATCTTTCTCTCCCTATCTCATTGGTTTGTATCCATTCGGCCCCATTCAGCCTACTGTTTTAAGACGATTACCCCCTTCCAGGTGTCAATATTTTCCTGGCGAGCGGTAGCGAGCCAGCATATATATATTTTTGTTTTGATAGCAAGCTAAATTTGTACATTTTTCGATAGAAACATTTCTCCGGCGAAGCCGGATTTTTCCATACAACGCTGGTTCGCTATCGCTCGCCAGGAAGATATCGACACCTGGATGAGGATAAACATCTTAACACAGTTGGCTGAATGGAGCCGAATTTATACAAGCCAGGGAAAGAGAGAAAAGGAGATAAATATGACAAAAGCCGGCGACCCCCCTTAAAGTAAAATATTATGTGAAAGTAATATCAAGGTATCTATCGCACCTCACTAATATATTATGTGAAAGTAATATCAAGGTATCTATCGCACCTCACTCATATATTATGTGAAAGTAATATCAAGGTATCTATCGCACCTCACTCATATATTATGTGAAAGTAATATCAAGGTATCTATCGCACCTCACTAATATATTATGTGAAAGTAATATCAAGGTATCTATCGCACCTCACTAATATATTATGTGAAAGTAATATCAAGGTATCTATCACACCTCACTAATATATTATGTGAAAGTAATATCAAGGTATCTATCGCATCTCACTAATATATTATGTGAAAGTAATATCAAGGTATCTATCGCACCTCACTAATATATTATGTTAAAGTAATATCAAGGTATCTATCGCACCTCACTAAATGTAAATGTTATATGCAGGTAATATCAAGGTATCTATCGCACCTCACTAAATGTAAATGTTATATGCAGGTAATATCAAGGTATCTATCGCACCTCACTAATATATTTCTTTCTGTGTGTTTCCAGGTATTACGACTTCCGGTATCAGTGTTGGCAGAGGACCAAGTCCTTCTTCTTCTTCCGTGGTGGGGATAAGGGTATTGTTGTTTGTGTCTGTTTGTTGTTGTTGTATGGTGGTGGGGAGAGTCTGTATTTGTGTGTGTTTGTTTGTTTTGTGAGTGAGTGTGTGTGTTGTCAGTACGGTGATTGAGGAGAGTGTGTATATATGTGTCTGCATGTATGTGTGTATGTGTGTGTGTGTGTGTGTGTGTGTGTGTGTGTGTGTGTGTGTGTGTGTGTGTGTGTTGCGGTAGTGTTTGTGGGTACATATGTGCCGTGTGTTTGACTGTATATGCATATATATATTTTTCTTATATATTTTCTTATATGCACTAGGATACCATAATCTCTATCCCTGCACTTGTAAGAATTCGTAGCCCCTTATGTTGTTCTGTCTGGTTAAGTTTTAGGATAGAACTTACTTTTCAATAAATATTATATATAGTACCGGTATAGTTCTGTAGTTGATGTATGGGAAATTCTATTCACAAATTCGCTTCCAGAGATATACTTCCATTATTATAATAGGTGAAGGCCACGAATGCTTGTCGGTGTGTTAGACTAAACTATGGCATGCGAGTGTACAGTCACGGGCCATAATACCTGCACACCCATTTGAATCTGTATCCAACCCACACGAGGCAATCTAGTGTTCTGTTATACCCCAGAGGCTTTACTTGGCTTGACAGATTCAAATATTCAAATGGATGTGCAGGTATTATGGCTCGTGACTGTACGGTGGCGCTAATAAGTCATGTCTCAGCTGTCATTACGATTGGTTCGCTCTGTGCTGTATTTATGTCTGCCAGATGTTGAATAGGGTGGGTAATTGTAGGAACATTTTTTGTATATCTCGCTCAACAAGAAGACATTATGTTGAGATATGGCTGATACCAATTATTGATAAAATTATACTTGGTACCGAGACATCACTTATTAGGCCGACTGTACCTTTATATATTTCTTCCACTGAACGCCTTATATACCCTAACTCTCTTTCTACCTCACATATTCCCTTTCCTAAACGGTAAGGCATCTAAATGGACCAATGTAAGTAGCGGGGTACCCCAAGGATCGGTACTAGGACCAATTTTCTTTCTAATTTACATCAACGACATTGTACATCTTAAGAATGTAAACAGATAAATCGATCTGGGAGTAACAATATCGAGTAACCCAAAACAGAGTCAACAATGTTCAGAGGTTGTTAAGAAAGCAAACAAAATAATTGTAATCAGTGATAGGCAATATGGTTTTAGACGATGTCGATCAACTGCAGACATGCTTTGCCTTCTTACGCATCAAATCAACCAAGCTACAGACCAACATGGTGAAACACATACAATAGCACTGGATATATCAAAGGCATTTGATAGAGTCTGGCATCAATCCTTATTGTCGAAGATGTCACACTACGGCCTTGCATCATTAGTTCCACTAATTTCTTCTTATCTTCATAACAGAAATATATGTGTAATGGTAGATGGCCTTTATTCTCAATTTCAATCAATAAATGCTGGTGTTCCCCAGGGATCAGTTTTGGCCCCAATTCTGTTCCTCATTCATATCAATGATCTCATATCTACCACTCATAATCCAATACATTCCTACGCAGATGACTCAACACTCCACAGTTCCTTCACATTTACCAATTCTTTCACCCAACCCGATCTTATAAATTCAAAAATAAACACTGCAATTTCTCTGAACCAGGACCTTTCTAGAATTAATGGATGGGGACAAAAGAATCTAGTTTCCTTTAATGCACAGAAAACCAAATACATTCAATGTTCTAACCGACAGAATCTCACTGACTCCCATATATTTTTTAATGATGTAAATATTCCCACTTCCCCTAGTATTGACATTCTCGGTGTAACATTAACTACTAACTTGAGCTGGACACATTATGTTAGAAGCATTGCTAAGAATGCCTCTAAAAAAACTGGGACTCCTGTACAGAGTTCGAGAATTCTTCACTGGCGAGCAGTTGGCCGTGATATATAAAAGTCATGTGCGTTCTCAGATGGATTACTGTTCACCTCTGTGGGGTGGAAGTGGAGTGGTTGCATTGAGGCAGTTGGACAAAATTCAAAATAAAGCTAATAGATTAATCAATAACCCTGCAATCACACAGGACCTTTCTACATTATCCATATGAAGAAACGTTGCATCCCTTGCATTATTCTACAGATATTTTCACAGCAATTGTTCCGAGGAACTTGCTTCAATTGTGCCGCCTCTCCACATCTTTCCCCGTAGAACTAGGGCAGCTGAGAGCGCCCATGAATTTACACTTTCTCCTCCACAATGCAGAACTTCTGCTTATCAGAATTCATTTATCCCCAGAGCTACTACTCTTTGGAATTCACTTCCCTCGAATTGCTTTCCACAAACTTACAATCTACAAATGTTTAAATCCAGTTGTTACAAACATTTTATGAATGGAGGATGCCTTTAGGCACATGGACCTTTTTGTTTTATCTGTGTTTTTCCTTCCTCCGTTCATTGTCTCTTAAAAACAAATAAAAAAAAGGCTTTATAGGCAGGTCATTTGAGCATAAATCCAAAGAAGTTATCCTAACCCTTTACAATTCCTTAGTCCGCCCTCTTCTGGAATACTGCGAATACTGCGAATACTGCGTTCAATCCTGGTGCCCTTTTTACCAAAAAAGATATAGACAAGCTAGAACGAGTTCAACGTAGAGTTACCAAAATTATACCTAGACTATAGAACAAACCATACGAGGAGCGTCTTAGAGAATTAAATCTATATCCTTTAACCCAGCGCAGATTAAGAGGCGACTTAATTCAAGTGTTCAAAATCATCAAAGACATCGACAATGTGAACTGTAGTAAGTACTTCACTATCAATCAATCTAATTACACGCGGGGAAACGGTTGCAAAATTATCGGTAAATCTTTTAACTCGCACGAATCTAAGAATTTCTTCTTCAATCGAGTTGTCAACTTGTGGAATGGGCTTCCCCGAGACGTTATAGACTGCAGCACCATTGATTCATTTAAACTTCGCCTAGACAAATATCTTGCATCAAACCCGCGACTGACTGCGTTTGTAAATGAATAACTTTATTTTATCCTCCCCTCAGTTACTAACCCACCTATCCCCTACTAACTTCCTAATCCTGCCACAGACATTAGTTCCAGGGCAGTAGTTCCCTTTCCAATGTTCCCTTACCCACTCTAAACCACTGTTTGGACAATTGATCCTCAGTGTTTTGGAGGACAAGCAGCCTAGAAGGGTCACTAGAACTGTTGTTGCTTGATTTCCTTTGTACTTTTTTGTACTCCTGTTTTCTTCAGTACCCCCTTATATACACACATTTCTTTCTCTTCCACCCCATTTACCCCTGATCCACTCTAACACTTTACTTCTCTCTCTCTCTCTCTCTCTCTCTCTCTCTCTCTCTCTCTCTCTCTCTCTCTCTCTCTCTCTCTCTCTATTTGAAATAATTGCCCTTCCAGACTCACTTTCTCACTGACTCATTCACACACACACACACACACAAAGTTATGAGGACCGGTTGGGAGTTTTTGGTCTCCTTTCGCCATAACCGAGTAGGCAAAGAAATCAGCTCATTGTAGTCTTTAAAATGCTTAAATGTATTTGACAATGTTGATTATAGCAAAATATTTAGCATCAATACGAATACAACACGCAGGAATGACTGGATTGTATTTATTGAAGAGGTTCAACACTATAGTCAATTCGCTGTAAGTAGGCGAGAAATCATGACCTCTATCCTCTGTAACTCAAAAAGGGCTGGAGCAAATTGGCTGTAAATTTCTACATCTATTCCTTGACTGACTCTTCCCAAATGGTAGAAATATTACCTCGATGACTCGTTTTTTAGTTACAGAGGTTAGAGGTCATGATTTATCGCCCACTTACAGCGAATAGACTATAGTCTTGAATGTGTGGATACATATTCATATATGTGATATGTTCCACCTGGAATAAACTTCACCAATTTGTAAACAGGTCTACAGTAGAGCACTTCGAGAGAAGAGTAGATGGTATTTTACACACTATGTAATGAGTGAAGTACACTACACAATCTCTATTTTTCCATTTAGAGTACCCGGTAATGGTTTAGTGCTTATTTGCTGGGTGTGGTGTCCCGAGTTCGAATACAGGGAGGATCATATGTTTTTATTAATTTATTCAAGTACGGTCACGCTAATAAGTGATGGCTCAGCATCAAGTATGTTTTTATCAATAATTGGTATCAGCAATATCTAAGCTTCATTTCTTATTATCGAGTGAATTATACACACATGTTCCTACACTTACCTACCCTATTCAACGTCTGACGGACAATAATACAGCACAGAGCGAGCCAAACGTAATGACAGCTTAGACATGACTTATTAGTCACTGTACATTGGCGTTTGTAATTGAGGATTAATGTTAAGAGCGGGGTGTTCTCTAATATATACCCCCGGAATGGACTTCTCGGTCTTCGAGATAATAACTATTCCTGGTAACTCCTTGTAACCCCCTTCCCCCCTCCCTGTCTCTGGTTCACTCCACCCTCCCATGCACCCCACAAAACTCAATTTGTAATGCTGAAATCCTCACGTTCTGTCCCTTCACACACACCCATGTCTTTTTCTTGTGTACTGTACACGCCAGGGAGTATATATATATATATATATATATATAAAATGTGATTGTGTGTGTTTCTTTGTTTGTGTGAGAGAGAAAGAGAGGGAGAGAGAGAGAGAGAGCGCCGTCTGTGACTAGTTCCAGTAGCATAATAATATAGTTGATAATATCTACTGCAGATGCATTAATTGATTGCCCTCTCTAGGTTGTCTTTTACCGTATATTTTCGTCACACCTAGTTATCTACTGTGTAAACAAAAACTAAATATAACACACACACACACACACACACACACACAAAGGAAGCAACCCATCCCCCCCAAAAAAAAAAAAAATATATATATATATACAAAAAGAAAACAAAAGAATAAACAGTTTAATATTATGAGTAATGGTTTTGTTTTATGTTCAAGCAGATGTATATTACTTAATTAAATACTTTTGTTTCATTAGAATTGGACTCGCGATATACTGTATATAGCGAGCTGTACCCTTAGCTTCCGGACCCCTTCGATCACACACACACACACACACACACACACTTACTACTGTGTATATGTACACTAAGCTCTCTCTAATTACTTCTAGACTAGTGAATGGTCAGAATTAATTGTCACCACTGCTGCTTTCCACCCTTTCCTCTCTCTCTCTCTCTCTCTCTCTCTCTCTCTCTCTCTCTCTCTCTCTCTCTCTCTCTCTCTCTCTCACAGTCCGTTTCCTCTTTATCAGCTAGCCTACTATTTTTGGCAGACACCCTCCCAACGGCACAGTATTTATAGGTAGAGTCACACTAACGCCTTTTCCACCATACATTCTCAGCCTTTATTAGTTGTTGTTTAGTTATTCTGGTTGGGTAGCTTCTGAATTAATGCTATGTTAATGTAACCAGTGGTGTATCTCAAGGATCAGTGTTGTGGCCAGTCCTTTTCCTAATTTACATTAACGACATAAATGAGGGTCTCACCTGTACAATTTTAAAGTTTGCAGATGACACAAAGGTCGCAAATACCGTACTGACAAATGGACATGTTGAAGATATGCAAAACAATCTAACCAGTTTTCACAATGGGCTAAAATCTGACTAAAGTACTTCAATGAAGATAAGTGTAAAGTATTTCATATCGGATTCCGCAATGAAAAACCAGAGTACTCAATGAATGGCAGCGAGCTAAAGAGTGTAGACAGAGAAACCGTTTTAGGAGTAACCATATCCAGTAACTTAAACCAAGTCAACATTGTGCTGAAGATGTTAAGAAGGCAAACAAAACTATAGGTTTCATAGGTAGATCATTTGAACATAAATCATAAGACATGATCCTCACCCTTTACAATTCATTAGTCCGCCCACTTTTGGAATACTGCGTTCAGTTCTGGTGCCCTTGCTATAAAAATATATATAGACAAATTGGAACGAGTTCAAACGTAGAGTTACCAAGATGATACCCTGTCTTAGGAACAAACCATACGAGGAACGTCTTAAAGAACTATATTTATATCTATTAACCAAGCGCAGAAGAGGTGACCTTTTTCAAGTTTTCAAGATCATTAAAGGCATCGACAACATGAGACAGCATGAACTGTAGTAAATATTTTACGATTGACCGATCAAACTACACATGGGGAAATGGCTGCAAAATCATTGGTAAATCATTCAACTCTAACAAATCCAAGAATTTCTTTTACAATCAAGTCGTCAACTTGTGTAATGGGCTTCCCCGAGATGTCATAGATTGCAAAACCGTTGATTCCTTCAAAGTTCGCCTAGACAACCACCTTGCCCTGAACCCAAGGTTGACTGCATTTATAATTGAATAAATATTTTCTTTAGTAGTGTTTGGGAGAAATAAATTGACTTCACTGGTATCTGGGAAGTGTTGGCAACAGCCTTCCAATAGGGTAACCTCATTAGAGTGAACAATTTCCTGCCAGAACCTGGTGATTGTAAATAATAATTAATATTAAGTAATTTAGAACTGTATAAGATTACCTTGGCCAAGTGAATTTAGTTATAAAACCTTGTAGGATTAAAACTTAGAGGTACTGTATTAGGGATCAGTTTTGAAACACGCGATCGCAGATGCTCTCCACAATTTGTTGTGGTAACCTCAACCCTTGGATAATATGTTTACTAAATCGTTGCAAAACGATATTTATATTAGTATTTATATAATTAAACGCTTATTTTGTATTTATATGATTAAGTGAAGAGGGAATAAAACCTTGGTAACAAATTAGTATATCATTTATTTATGAGTCGGAAATTGAAGTTCCTACCAGACGCCATAACACTTTTGAACTATCAGGACGTGTCTCGTGACCTCCCACCACACTCCCTAACCCTATCTACCGAAGCCGGAATCCATTGAAACAACGCCAGGACCCTAGTTATAGCTAAGTCATTGATATAGATGGCCATTTATACAATGTTTAGTTAGGGTATCGGTTAGATAGGCTATTATGGGTTAAGATATCAACTATTCCACCATCATCATTTAATATCCATGCCATAATGTAGTCTATCTATTAATTTACTTTTATTATATTTTATTGTTTGATTGGTGTGGTAAAGGATATATTTTTGGCCATATAATCCTCCACAGTGTTCGTTAAATAACCTAATAGACTTAACATAATATTCCCTGCCATGGACTAAGCCCCAGGGCAGCACTTCCTTCTCACATCTTTCCCACATTCTCTCTGAAATACTGTTGCAAAACTTGGAACAGCAGTGTTTGGAGGGCAAGTAACCTCGAGGGGTCGCATGATCTGTTGTTGCTTGTTTTCCTTTGTACTCCTTTGTACTACCTCCTAGACTGAACAACAGACATATAAAAGCGAAACGTCTTGTAGATGATATTTAGTCTAGATGAAACTCCCCTTCCCTCCACCCCTCCCCTCTCCTCGCTTCTCTTCTCTCCTCTCCTCTCCAATCCTATCCTCCACTCTCTTATCTTCCTCTCCTCTACTCTTTTCTCCTCTTCTCTCTAATCCTCTCCTCATCTCTTCTCTTCTCTTATCTTCTCTCCAATCCCATCCCCTCCTTCCCTCCCCCACAATTCTGTCCCTCCTCTTCCCATCCCTCCCTCTACTTCTCAACTCTCCTCTCCTCTCCAATCCTCCCCTTCCCTTCCCTTCTTTCCCTCTCCCTCCCTTCCCTCCCTCCAAAGCAAACAAACAGACGGACAGGAGCTAAACACCGTCTTCTTTTCTTTCTCCCATTGATTTTGTTGTTGGCCTGATCGTATACATTACTCACTGATTCCTCACCTGGGAAAGAGAGAGAGAGTGAGAGAGTGAAAGCGAGAGAGAGGTAATACTGTGATTTATGTTAAGCAAGTTGTGTTTGTGTGATACTTATAGATAACACAATGTATTATTATATTTCCTATGAGAGAGAGAGAGAGAGAGAATGAGTGTGGGCGAGGAGGTAATGATTTTAGAATTAACTAGTGGGGTTTGTGATTGTCGTTAATTTGTATTTGTTGTGATACATTTTGTTACGAATAAACTGGCTTTTGATGTATTAAATTCCAATGGTTTTATGCTATATATTTGTGTTTAACCCCTTCTGTACCGGCGACGTATTTTTAAATTTATTCTGGCTACTATTAGAGGATTTTATCAGCTTAAAAAGGGCCTTTAGGAATTAACAGGCTTCGAACTAATATCATTTAACCAATTTTACTACCTCAAATCCTTCTTAAACTGCACAAAATCGTCTAAATATAGCTACAATAAAATCAAATGTATAAAGAAGGGGTTAAGTGTGATGTATTTAGGTGAGTTATAGCCTAATGGATGGTGTGAACCAGGAAACAATAACAACAATTATCTCAGTCTGAAAACTGTCTTAAGGGGAGATGGGCTTGTTTTTCTAGACCCCCTCCTCCCTCATGTTTAGTCCCATTAGTTTTCAGATTTTTAGATGCTTGCCTCATTAGTTTGTCGATTTTAAGACGTTCCACCCCATTTCTTTGTCAATATTAAGACCTTTCGTGCTATGTAGGTGTCGATTTTCTTTGCGAACGGTAGTGAGCCTGTAATTTTAGAAGAATTGGCCTTCGACCTGAACATTTTTCTACCGAAAAATGTACAAATTTATCTTGAAAGGGGGTCCAATGAGTGTTTATTTAAGCTTAATGAGGGTCTAGCGAGGAAACTAAACAATATATTAATATATAAATAAATAGACCCCCAAAAAGAACCACTGTCCCCTTAAGTAATTATTTGACTTAGTGTTATTCCTTTGAACCAGAATACTTGCATATACTGTTTGTGTAACGGTACTACCAGACTAGGCTAGGCATTCATAAAGTGTTTGACATTCTTTCCTTCCTTCCTTCCTTCCTTTATGTTATCCATCCGCCTCATTTCTCTCTCTCTCTCACACACACACACACACACACACACACACACACACACACACACACACACACACACACACACACACACACACACACACACACACACACACACACACACACACACACACACACACACACACACACACACACACACCTCTTTATAATACAAAACGGTCTAATAAACCCTCAGTTCCCCCAGTGGTATCTCTATCAGGCGCAATGGTATTTGGTAAGGTTTTCACAGTTATTCAGAAAGTAGTTGGTATTCCTTCCTTCCTTCTTTTTTCTTTCTTTTCATCCTCCCTTTATATCCTTAATTTTCTTCTCGCTTTCCTATCGTCCTTATTTCCTTCCTTCCTTCCTTCCTTCCTTCCTTCCTTCCTTCCATCGTTCATCTCACCCTTTTTACCTTCCTTCTTTTTATCCTACTTCCCTTCTATCCTTCCTTGTTTCCTTCCTTCCTTCCTTCCTCTCTTCCTTCTGTCCTTCCATCCTTCCCTTTTTCCTTCCTTTCTTCCTCCCATCCATCCATCTCTCTGTCCTTCCTTCTTTTTCTTCCGTCCTTTCCTACTTTTCCTTCTCTTATTTCCTTCTTTACTATCGTCCTTATATTCTTCCTTCCTTTCTTTCTTCCTTCCACCATTCTGGTCTGCTCAACCTCCCATCAGCTCCCCATCCCCTTCTTCCTTTATTATTATTCCTACCTTCCTCCTTTTCTTCCTCTCCTCTACCTTTCGTTTCTCCTCCATCTCTCCCTCCATTTTCCTTATTCCTTCCTCCCTTCCTTCTCTTTCTCTTCTCCTCTTCCTCTCTTCCTTTCCTTGCTTTCGTTCCTCCATCTACCCCTAATCCTCCCATCTTTCCCATCTTCCTTCCTTCCTTACTTCCTTCATCCCGCCTACCCCTTCCATCCTTCAAGTTTCTTCCATATATCCTCTCTTCCTCCCCCCACTTTTTTCCCTCCCTAATCCTCCCATCCACCCTTCCTTCCTTTACACCTCCTCCCTCTTACCCCTTCATTCCTTCCATCCTTCCTTCTTCCACCTTTTCCATCCTTCCTTCCTTCGTCCATCGTTTGTATCATCATTCCTTCCTTATTTCCTCCCTCCCTTCCTTCGCTCCCCCCACCTCCCATCTTGGCCAGCTAGTCCTTCGTCAGCAGAACCCTTGACATATATATTTTTCACTCGGTATTGCACTCTTCCTTCATTTTACCCATTCTACTGTATCTTACTCGGTATTGCACTCTTCCTTCATTTTACCCATTCTACTGTATCTTACTCGGTATTGCACTCTTCCTTCATTTTACCCATTATACTGTATCTTACTCGGTATTGCACTCTTCCTTCATTTTACCCATTCTACTGTATCTTACTCGGTATTGCACTCTTCCTTCATTTTACCCATTCTACTGTATCTTACTCGGTATTGCACTCTTCCTTCATTTTACCCATTATACTGTATCTTACTCGGTATTGCACTCTTCCTTCATTTTACCCATTCTACTGTATCTTACTCGGTATGGCACTCTTCCTTCATTTTACCCATTCTACTGTATCTTACTCGGTATTGCACTCTTCCTTCATTTTACCCATTCTACTGTATCTTACTCGGTATTTGCACTCTTCCTTCATTTTACCCATTCTACTGTATCTTACTCAGTATGCACTCTTCCTTCATTTTACCCATTCTACTGTATCTTACTCGGTATTGCACTCTTCCTTCATTTTACCCATTCTACTGTATCTTACTCGGTATTGCACTCTCCTTCATTTTACCCATTCTACTGTATCTTACTCGGTATTGCACTCTTCCTTCATTTTACCCATTCTACTGTATCTTACTCGGTATTGCACTCTTCCTTCATTTTACCCATTCTACTGTATCTTACTCGGTATTGCACTCTTCCTTCATTTTACCCATTCTACTGTATCTTACTTGGTATTGCACTCTTCCTTCATTTTTCCCATCTACTGTATCTTACTCGGTATTGCACTCTTCCTTCATTTTAAACCATTCTACTGTATCTTACTCGGTATTGCACTCTTCCTTCATTTTACCCCATTCTACTGTATCTTACTCGGTTATTGCACTCTTTCCTTCATTTTACCCATTCTACTGTATCTTACTCGGTATTGCACTCTTCCTTCAATTTTACCCATTCTACTGTATCTTACTCGGTAATTGCACTCTTCCTTCATTTTACCATTCTACTGTATCTTACTCTGTATTGCACTCTTCCTTCATTTTTACCCATTCTACTGTATCTTACCGGTATTGCACTCTTCCTCATTTTACCCATTCTACTGTATCTTACTCGGTATTGCACTCTTCCTTCATGTTTACCCATTCTACTGTATCTTACTCGGTATTGCACTCTTCCTTCATTTACCCATTCTACTGTATCTTACTCGGTATTGCACTCTTCCTTCATTTTACCCATTCTACTGTATCTTACTCGGTATTGCACTCTTCCTTCATTTTACCCATTCTACTGTATCTTACTCGGTATTGCACTCTTCCTTCATTTTACCCATTCTACTGTATCTTACTCGGTATTGCACTCTTCCTTCATTTTACCCATTCTACTGTATCTTACTCGGTATTGCACTCTTCCTTCATTTTACCCATTCTACTGTATCTTACTCCCCTCAGTACCGGTGCCGTCCTGTTATCTTTATTCTGGCTACTATAGTCCATTCATTATAGTTAGGCCAACAATCTTTAATACTCATAAACGACTAGAGTAATCGAGCTAATATGTATACCATTTAGGAAGGGTCGGACAGGGAATAGGCCTGGCAATTTACAGCCCATTAATTTTAGCCCTTTTCGAGTTGTAGAGGTTACGATTTCTGCCCAACACAGAATGAACGGACTATAGTAGACGATTTGATTTAATATACTGTATATATATATATATATATATATGTACGTAATGTGTGTGTGTGTATACGATATACAGTATACCAGTGTTTTATCTGCCTTTTCATGTTCTTCTGTATTACATGCGATAGATAGATGCATATATACATACAGTGCATAACACATACAAGCCTACTTACATACATACATACCCACCCACCAGAGCGAGAGCGAGAGAGACTGCGAAAGCTGTCTGTAGTTTTATGCCCAACTCTCCCCAAGAATGCTGTACCATGACGTTCGTTATCTTCTTAGCACACCTTCCTTCATGCCTTCCTTCTTTCTCTTCCCATCACACCTTCTTTTCTTCCTTCCTTTCTGTCTGTCTTCCTTCTTTCTCTTCCTAGCACACTTTCCTTCCTTCCTTCCTTTTTTCTTGCTCTTTTCAGCACTTGTCCTTCTTTCCTTCCGTCCCTCCACCTCCTTCTTTCCTTCCTTCTTTATCTTCCAGCACACCTCCTTCCTTCCTTCCTTCCTCCACCTCCTTCCTTCCTTCTTTCTCTTCCAGCACACCTCCTTCCTTCCTTCCTTCCTCCACCTCCTTCCTTCCTTCTTTCTCTTCCAGCACACCTCTTTCCTTCCTCCACCTCTTTCCTTCCTTTCTTCCTCCACCACTTACCTTCCTTCCTTCTGTCTCTTTCCAGCACACCACCTTCCTTCCGCCACCTCTGATTAACCAACTTCCGTGCTCTCTCTCTCTCTCCTGTCTGCAATATAGAACACATAAACGGCAACATAACAGGTATATAGGCCTATAGACAGTGTTTTTGAAGGGGGTAGTACTCGCTTTGTATGGACCCCCTTCTCCCTCATGTTTAGCATATCAGTTTTGAGGTTTTAAGATTTTCGTGCCGTTAGTGTGTCAATTTTATGACCTTTCGCCCCATTTCTTCGTCAATGTTAAGACCTTTCGTGCCATTTAGGTGTTGATTTATTCCTGGCGAGGGATAGCGATCCTGTAATTTTAGAAGGAATCGGCCTTCGGCAGGGACATTTTCTATCGAAAAATGTACACATTTATTTTGAAAGGGGGTCTAGGGGGTGCTATTTTAAGCTTGATGGAGGTCTAGCGAGGAAACTAAACAATACATAAATGAATAAATACATAGACCAAAAACCAAGCACTACCCCCTTAATAACAGTTCGATCATTTATCGCAATGATAGTATACAGGTGTCCATTCATTATAGGTACGCCGAAAATCTCGACCCCTAACCTCTATAACTCAAAAACACGACTAGAGTAATCGATCTAATATTTCTACCATTTAGGAAGGGTCAGCCAGGAAATAGGTGTGTAAATATACAGCCCAATATTGTTCTAGACACTTTTTGAGATACAGAGGTTAGAGGTTACGATTTCTGCCCAAACTAGAGTGAACGGACTATAGAGTAATCGAGCTCATATTTCTACCATTTAGGAAGGGTCAGCCAGGAAATAGGTGTGGTAATTTGACGGCCCGTTTGCTCTAGCCCCCTTTGAGTTACAGAGGTTAGGGGTCGCGATACATATATATCCCGGTATGTTTAGAGTGAGACATTTGCCATATTATTACAACTTTATTAACTGTGCTCATATTAATAGTGTTGAAATATTTACCCATTTTGTTCTAAATTACTCATACAAGTTTTATATTAAAGTAGACAGAAACAATATATACACAGTGTACATTCAGTGTGTGTGTGTGTGTTTGTGTGTTTATTTATTTATTTTGTATTTATATATATTTTTGTGTACATTCAAACTGTACCTAGAAGGGTGTCAAACAAAAACTGAATAGTTTATTTTTAGTCTGTATTATTGTAGGCCTATATGCAATGGTTAAATTGTAGTATATACTGTACAGGTAGTTCAAATTAGGTTTTGGAAGTGATAAAATGACCAAAATAATACTTTTTCATATTAATTTGCTAGTAGTCCTTATCATACTCATTAAAGTCAACAAACCAAATTGCTCCAGTTTCACACCCTGGTACACTCGGATACCATAGTCTCTAGCCCACCCTGCAATATTCGTGGACGTCACCGATTTCTAATTATGGAAGTATATCTCTGGAAACTAATTTATGAATATATTTTTCTTTGCGTTAACTACAACACTATGTACCGTATACTATTTATTGAAAAGCAAATTCTATACAAAAAAAACAACAACATTCCAGAAAGTTATAATTGCATAAAGAAAAACATAGGGGGTCCATGACTATTTATGGGTGGGCTAGAGACTATGGTATATATCTGAGTGTACCTAGACATTGATAGAGGACATTAACAACATTTCGCAGATTGCTTCTTCAGGTCAGTGACCTGAAGAAGCTATCTGCAAAACGTTGTCAATAAAGTTTTCCTCCTCATATGGTGTTTATATTAATTCTGCCAACTTTTCAAAGATATTTCAACATTGATATAGGATTTGTTGACTGTGCCATGGTTGACAGGGTCCTTTCACCTCATTCCACTCTGCCTCTCCTGCTCTTGTGGAATTTCCCCTTTGAATTATATACGAAAAACCGACCTTTGAAGAGCTTTCCCCTCCGGCATTTCGTCTTTGGAGAACCTCTGGCCTTTTTCAACATTCCTAGTTTATTTGACGTTTGTGTAGCTTCGCGTTGGTGTGGTGAGGTTCTCTCTCTCTCTCTCTCTCTCTCTCTCTCTCTCTCTCTCTCTCTCTCTCTCTCTCTCTCTCTCTCTCTCTCTCTCTCTCTCTCTCTCTCTCTCTCTCTCTCTCTCTCTCTCTCTCTCTCTCTCTCTCTCTCTCTCTCTCTCTCTCTCTCTCTCTCTCTCTCATAAATATACCGATATATATATATATATACTGTATATATATATATACAGTATATATATATATATATATATAGTCGGTCCTCCGGTAACGCACATTTTGGAAACGCGGATTTGGTGGCATGCAGTATACCCCAAATATCCAAAATGTTGCTAACACGGTTAACACTTACACTGACACAGGGTCTAGCCGGGCGCCGAACCTTTACTCCTGACTTTCGTCATTTACTGATGCTCATATCTCTGCAAATGAATGGGCTAACCAAGTTGTTATGCATACCGGAGGTAGATATGATCATTGCCGTGCATTGGGTGAAGATTAGAACACTCCACATTGTGTAAGGTGAGAATAATTACCGAAACACACTTATGTTATTGTTTGGCTATGTCGAGTGAGTGTGTGTGTGTGTTGTCGTTGTTTGGCTAGGCTATCTCGGCGGTCGAACCTTTACTCCCGACTTTCGTCATTTATCGATGCTCATATCTCTGCAAATAAAATTAATGACCTAACCAAGTGTTTATGCATACCAGAGGTAGATATGATCGTTGCCGTGCGTCGGGTGAAGACTAGAACACCCTACATTGTGTAGTTATTGTGTGAGGTGAGTAATATAAGACGGCGAGTTATGCTGGAATTCCGAAGTTCCGATTTTCGCCATTTACCGATGCTCATATCTCTGCAAATAAATGGCCTAACCAAGTTGCTATGCATACCAGAGGTAGATATGATGGTTGTTGCTGTGCGTTGAGTGAAGAGTAGACCATGCTAAAATGTGTAATTATTGTGTGAGGTGAAAATATGATGGCGGGATTTCAGAGCTTCGATCGAAAAATGGCGGCACTACTGTGACTCTCTCTCCTTAACTAGCCTAACCTAAACGAAATATTTATTCAGAGGTAAGAGTTGTTGCAATGAGGAAATCATCTCAATGCACATGTCAAATAACCTTTATAATTGATTTAATTATTATAACATAGGCTTCTATGGAGAAAAAGTGGACTTTGTGGAAATACCCAGAACACAAAGGTACGTTTAACATGTAACCATAAATTATGGTTTCGGTAACACGGTTTTTGGTAACACGGGAGGTTACCCGATCACATTAGCCGCGTTACCGGAGGACCGACTATACATATAGACCGAAAACCAAGCACTACCCCCTTAAGAATGGAGGAAAGGGAGGAAAAAGGGATCTAAGGAAGGAAGGAAGGAAGGAAGGAAGTAGGGTCAGGATGGAATTAGAATCAACGAAGAAAGTAGGAGGAAAGGGAAGAAAGAGCGTCAGGTGAAGAAGGCAGTAGGAAGTAAGAAAAGGAGGAAGGAAAGAAGGAAAGAAACTAGGCAATAGGGTAGGAAAGGAAGACAGTCAGAAGGTATTAAGACTCGACGAAGGAAAGAAGGAGGGAAAGAAAACATTACTCTCAACGAATAAGGAAGGAAGGAACTCATGAAGGTAGACAAGGAAGGAAGGAAGGAAGGAAGTAGGGTCAGGATGGAATTAGAATCAACGAAGAAAGTAGGAGGAAAGGGAAGAAAGAGCGTCAGGTGAAGAAGGCAGTAGGAAGTAAGAAAAGGAGGAAGGAAAGAAGGAAAGAAACTAGGCAATAGGGTAGGAAAGGAAGACAGTCAGAAGGTATTAAGACTCGACGAAGGAAAGAAGGAGGGAAAGAAAACATTACTCTCAACGAATAAGGAAGGAAGGAACTCATGAAGGTAGACAAGGAAGGAAGGAAGGAAGGAATTGGAGTCGACGAAGAAGGAAGGAAGGAAGGAAGGGAGGGAGGGAGGGAGAAAGGAAGGAAGAAAGGAATTGGAGTCGACGAAGATAGAAGGATGGAAAAAGGTCCTGAAACTATTAAGACTCAAAAAGGGAAAGAAGGAGGGAAAGGAAACATTTGAGTCGACGAAGAAGGAAGGAAGGGAGAGAGGGAGGGAGAAATATAGGAAGGAAGGAAGGTAAGAAGGGAAGGACGAAGGAAGGAGGGAGTGAGGGAGAACAGATAACATAGTAAGGAAGGAAGGAAGGAAGATAAGAAGGGAACGAAGGAAGGAAGGTACAGCGTTTTCAAGACTGATGGTGATTACTTCTCTTATTTATCTCTTACATTACTGTCTGGAGGAATTGTGTCTCATGGCTGCTTAAGGAAGTGGTTGATCACCCTCCATCTTTATACTACCACCTCCTACTCTCATTGCTATCCTTTCCTTCCACTGTACTTTATTATCAGGTTTGCCATTTTTAATAGAATTAAGTCCCGACCACCTCACTGGGATCGTAAAGTCTGTGTGGCCAGTGTATCTATGTACATTTTTCTCTATCTCTCTCTCTCTTTATCTATCTATCTTATTCTCTGTTCTGCAGGAATTGTCTCTCATGGCTGCTTAAGGAAGTGGCTCATCTCCCTCTATCTTTATACTACCTCCTCCGCCTACTACCTCTCTCTCTCTCCCTCCGTCTCTCTTATCTCTCTCTCTCTCTCTCTCTATCTATATATCTATCTTAATATCTCTTCTGCAGGAATTGTCTCTCATGGCTGCTTAACAATCCACGAGCGGCTAAGTCGGTAACTTCTACTACCTGCCAAGCGGGTAGTTTTACCCTAAACGACCTTATTTCTGTGCTCTTTTTCATGCATAAACAAGAGCCAGAGCGTAATACAAGTATGTATCCGTGAAAGGGCGATAATTGAGCTTTCCAATAATACCAGAACCATCCTTCTACGACCACTGGTTCTCTTGCAACGATCGTGCAACACGAAGGAAAAATCTCTAAAATACGGTAATTTTCTTACATAATTCCCTGTCTAGCGAGATAGTGGGTGTGGATGTGTGTGGAGGTGGGCCCAGTGCCGGCGCGGGAGCCGTGCCGAACGGTCAGAGTCTACCTACGCTCCTCCCACCGCTCGGACTCTCTCTCAGAGCCAATTATGTGCTCAAAATTGCTACCGACTTAAGGCGGTCCCCGCCACATCGCCCTTGGTTCTCTAGACCGCCTTAAGTCGGGTCCCGCCAATAAGGGGTTAAGGAAGTGCCTCATTTCCCTCCATCTTTTTACTACCTCCTCCTACTACCTTCTCTCCCACTCACTAACTGTAACTCTAACACACACACACACACACACACACACACACACACACACACACACACACACACACACACACACACACACACACACACACACACACACACACACACACACACACACACACACACGTACGTTTATTCCCCCATTCCTTCTCGCCAACGAGCCTTTTCGTCGTTTACCTCTTGTTATTTACATTCATATACCCCATTGTGTGTGCTTTTTACTCTCTCTCTCTCTCTCGTAATGGTTAGGGGAGATGGGCCTGTTTTGTTCATTTATGTATATTTTTATTATTTGTATAGATTCCTTGCTAGACCTTCATCAAGCTTAAAAAACACCCCCTAGACCCCTGCAAGATATATTTGAACATTTTTCGGCAGAAAAAGTTCCGAGCCAAAGGCCGGTTTCTCCTATAATTACACCTAAATGACGCGAAAGGTCCTAATATTGTCAAAGAAATGGGATAAAAGGTCTTAGAATCGCCAAATGAATAGGGCAAACGTCTAATAATCTCAACACAAATGGGGCTAAACATGAGGGCGAAGGGGGTCTAGAAAAGCGACCCATCTCCCCTTAAAATGAGTCCTCTATCATTATAATGTTCCCTTTCATAACTACATATTGTACATCTTTACCAAATAATAGTCTGTATATAAAGTTCCTGTATATTATGTCTGTCTTGAGAGTGTAATGGCTGGTGCGCGGAGTTTCGTTGTATTCTAGGTTCAAATCCTAGGAGTGCCACATGTTGTCATTAGTTTCATTGATTTCATTCATTGGGTTTATTCGTAAGTTAATTGGTGGGTTGGTGATACAGTAATATATATATATACAGTATATATTGTGTAAAAGTTAAGGTGTCTACAAATCTGTGTGTGATAACCCAGGTTCGAATCCCGGTGTATCACATATATGAGGAGGTCCGTGCCAGAGGGGCCAACTCGCCACATTTTCAAAAACAGCGCTCTAGCTGGTTCCCGCTCCGTGAAAGTCTTGGGAATCATCTGGCAAAAACAAACATCCGACTTTCGTCCTTATAGCAACTGCACAGAGGGTTGAGCGTCCCTTGTTTTTGCCGTTTGGCAGACCGTTTATGGGTGTGAATCTGGGTAGACAGAGGGGCCAACTCGCCAACGCGCTCAGCCAATGAGAGCGTGGCTACGACGTGGGGAATTAAATGGCCGCCCGCCCGACCACTCATAGGCGCTGTACGAGACGTGCTTCAGTAGTCACGCTCAAACCGAGTTAGAGTCAACACACGAGTGTATGGTATGTTAACTTTAAACATCAATAACTCAAAACTATACTCGTGGCGTGGCGAGTTGGCCCCTCTGGCACGGACCTTTCATTAATTTAATTGGAGGTGTTTGGTGGTGTGGAGAAATTAATAAAAAATAGATTATCAGTAGGTTCAAGGATATTTCGTAGCAAGGCCGTTCTATATGTTCCGTGCCCCATGAATATTCTTTCCTCTCACTTAAACATTAGGCTACCATAGTGCGGTGGGAATATGAACATGATTAGATAAATATCCAGTATTTGATAATGGATAATAAGTCGTAGGCGTGTGCATAAACCTTTAACCGTCTTGGTGGTGTAATGGTTAAGGTATTTAAAAATATATGTGTAATAACCCAGGTTCGAATCCCGGTGGATCACATATATGCTTTCATTAATTTCATTGGATGTGTTTGGTGGTGTCGTGAAATTATATATATATACCCGGTATATATATATATATATATATATATATATATATATATATATATATATATATATATACTGTATATATATATGTTTCTAATCTCTCAGTGGGGATCGAACCGTCGACCATAAAGTGTCCTTGGGTCCTTGATTTTCAAAAGGCCTTTGACAAAGTTCCCCACAAACGTTTACTGCTAAAACTAAAAGCGCATGGAATACAAGACGGTGTGTTGAAATGGATAGAAAATTGGCTCAGCGACAGAAAGCAAAGAGTAGTCATAAACGGTAAGGCATCTAAATGGACCAATGTAAGTAGCGGGGTACCCCAGGGATCGGTACTAGGACCAATTCTCTTTCTAATTTACATCAACGACATAGATGAGGGTCTCACCTGTACAATCTCAAAATTTGCTGACGATACAAAAATTGCAAATAGCGTACTCTCAAAAGATCAAGTTGACGATATGCAACACAATCTAGATAAATTGTCACATTGGGCCCAAATTTGGCAAATGAGTTTCAATGCGGATAAATGTAAAGTACTACATATCGGATACCTAATTGAGAAAGCAAACTATTCGATGAATGGCACTCAGCTTAAGAATGTAAACAGAGAAACCGATCTGGGAGTAACAATATCGAGTAACCTAAAACCGAGTCAACAATGTTCAGAAGTTGTTAAGAAGGCAAACAAAATAATTGGCTTTATAGGCAGGTCATTTGAGCATAAATCCAAAGACGTTATCCTAACCCTTTACAATTCCTTAGTCCGCCCTCTTCTGGAATACTGCGTTCAATGCTGGTGCCCTTATTACCAAAAAGACATAAACAAGCTAGAACGAGTTCAACGTAGAGTTACCAAAATGATACCTAGCCTAAAGAACAAACCATACGAAGAGCGTTTTAGAGAATTAAAAATATTTCCTTTAACCCAGCGCAGATTAAGAGGTGACTTAATTCAAGTGTTCAAAATCATCAAAGGCATCGACAATATGAAGTGTAGTAAGTACTTCACTATCGACCAATCTAATTACACACGGGGAAACGGTTGCAAAATTATTGGTAAATCTTTTAACTCACACGAATCTAAGAATTTCTTCTTCAATCGAGTTGTCAACTTGTGGAATGGGCTTCCCTGAGACGTTATAGACTGCAGCACCGTTAATTCATTTAAACTCCGCCTAGACAAATATCTCGGATCAAACCCGCGACTGACTGCGTTTGTAAATGAATAACTTTATTTTATCCTCCCCTCAGTTACTAACCCATATGTCCCCTACTAACTTTCTAGTCCTGCCACGGACATTAGTTCCAGGGCAGTAGTTCCCTTTCCAATGTTCCCTTACCCACTCTAAACCACTGTTTGGACACTTGATCCTCAGTGTTTTGGAGGACAAGCAGCCTAGAAAGGTCACTAGACCTGTTGTTGCTTGATTTCTTTTGTACTCCTTTGTACCATCAGGACGATAGCCGACGCTTTAATCAACTACACCACAGCAGTCTAAAAGACACTCAGCCTTCTATCCTATTTATGTTAGGGAGAAGGGAAACCCACTAGGCGAATATATTTTCAATTCATACCTAGTTATAGGATCCATATTCCAGAATACCATACAAGGATTTCTGAGTGTCCCGACGCAACTCGGGTCGAAATTGATTTAATTTAATTCTAACCCACAAAGCATGAGAGTTACAAATATTGAGAATATATCACAAATACAAGTGAGCCACTAAATGTTTCTAATCTCTCAGTGGGGATCGAACCGTCGACCATCAGGACGATAGCCGACGCTTTAATCAACTACACCACGGCAGTCTAAAAGACACTCAGCCTTCTATCCTATTTATGTTAGGGAGAAGGGAAACCCACTAGGCGAATATATTTTCAATTCATACCTAGTTATAGGATCCATATTCCAGAATACCATACAAGGATTTCTGAGTGTCCCGACGCAACTCGGGTCGAAATTGATTTAATTTAATTCTAACCCACACAGCATGAGAGTTACAAATATTGAGAATATATCACAAATACAAGTGAGCCACTAAATGTTTCTAATCTCTCAGTGGGGATCGAAGCGTCGACCATCAGGATGATAGCCGACGCTTTAATCAACTACACTACTGCAGTCTAAAAGACACTCAGCCTTCCATCCTATTTATGAATTGTGGATATAATCAACAGAGTTACGATTATATCTTTTCTAGCCTTAGTAACTCTCAGCAGAGTCTTAAATAAAATACCTCATATGATTATGTACCAATAAATACCTATCATGTATGTTTAAGTTAAGTATTAACCTCACAAACTATATCACAACGATTCCCTATATCCTTTTAACATTGAGTTCCTGTAAGTTGAAGCTAAGAAATAACTTAAACATAGTCTCACAGAAATTAAGGAAAGATAGGGAAAAGCAAACATCCACTGGGGTAATGCTGCAAAGCACGGAGCATCTAACAGCAGTGGAAAATTGTCTCCCCCTCCCCTTCCCTCGATAATACGACAAGCCCTGTTGTGTTCCGTCTGACATCCGGATCCTGAAGTCCTGATTGTGAGAAGCAGCTCCCCCTGAAGTCAAGACCAGCGAATCTACGTTCCACGTCGGCCAGACTACTCTCGAACCACTACCCTCCTACATTCCCCTAAGTGTCTCTGAGTATCTTACGTTGTGATTATTGTTGTGAAAGTAAGGTAGAATATGTGAATATTTCAGTGCTAAACTTGATATAGATCTGTTCTCAAGATCGTTAATTATTGCGTATGTGGTAATCCTTCAGAACTGATATTTATTGTTATATAGATCTGTGTCTAAGATCTAGTGTCAATCTCTAGCTATAACTCTTATAGAACGTACCGTACTACGCATACGTTACATACTCGTGTCAATTAACATCCTTGCCGAATATTCACAGAATTTCCTTGTGTATGTCCATTCTATTATGTAAGTAACAAGTTGAAGTTGAAGTGTATTCCGTGTATTTATTCCCGACTTAAGTCCAATGCGATGTTGAGCACATAATTGGCTCTGAGAGAGAGTCCAAGCGGTGGGAGGAGCGCGGGTGGGCTCTGACCATTCGGCACGGCTCCCGTACCACGACTGGTCCCTCCTCCACACTCATCCACATCCACTGCCTCCCTAGACAGGGAAATATGTAAGGAAATTACCGTATTTTAGGGTTTTTGTACTCGCGTTGCAACTTTGTTGCAAGACAACCCGTGGTCATGCAAGGCTGGTTGAGATGTTATTGGAAAGCTCAATTATCGCCCTTTCACGGATACATAATTGTATTACGCTCTGGCTCTTGTTTATGCATGAAAAAGAGCATGGAATGAAGCTCGTTTAGGGAAAATCTGCCCGCTTGGCAGGTAGTAGATGTTACAAACGGCCCCGCTCTTAGAGAGTTAAACCTTTAATTATTCTTCAGTAGATGTAAATCATTAAATCTGAATTCCTCGACCCGTGAGATTATTATCGCATATAATAGTTGATTAATTTTATGTTCATATTATAAATGTTCTCATTATAATCTAACTATACAGTTAATTGTAAAAACAATTCAATTCCCCTCTCCTTTTTATTTCAATTGATTACTCCAAATATTAAGAATAATATCGCACTAACCGCACATATTATTTCCATCACCTCAGTATAACGAATGACCTGAGAGACCTACCTGGTCAGTTTATCTGTGCGCCTCTTGCCACCCGTGAGTGAGCGTTGAACCAGAAATCCTCGTGCATTCCCCGTTTTGCTCAGGCCTTGATAATTCATACGTGTTGGAGATTTCATCTTACCTCTAATAAACTTATTAAGAATAATATACGTTAAACACTCAACTCCCATAAATATTATTATCAAGGGTTGATTCTATGCGTATCCGTGTCTATCTATAATTGCATATTCCCCTATAATATTTTCTCTTGATTCACACTTATTGTATGTTGTTACTAGACCTTGGTGTGTGATAAATGTTTGTTAATTGTTTACTTGCTGTTCTTTATAATAGCTAAGTAAATCTCCACCCACACTTTTGGCCTAGATATATGCGTGAATAACCTATTAATTGTTTATGTCAAACTATATACCTTCGCTTGCTATTCCCCAATAATACTTAAGTAGTATATTGATCTATCTATATGTCATTTGAATAAACAAGACGTGTATAATTTACATATGTGTATTTCTTTTGTTCTGTAGCACCTGATGGAGTAACTATTTGTGAATAAGAACGTGTTAGATGTGTTCCTGTTGAGGATATTTTGAGGATATAATTCCATAATTGGATCATCGTAAAGACCATATAAAGTGCTAAAATATATTATAACCCGACATAATATATATATAATTTTACCACATAATAATTTGTATATACCGGTAATGTACCCTTTCATAATTTTTCACATTGAAATTTTTACCCCTTAATAATCCTCGCTTTGTAATAGACACGAAGAAAACAAATGTAATCGCAATTTTCTGTGTTCGTTTTTACCCGTTGGACTCTTTCTTTGTGGAAGAAAGCTCTATTTAAATTATGAATGTCGAGAGGGGAATGGGAGAAAACAAATTATGTTTTTGTGTATTGTTTATATGTGTGTGTAGTGTGTGTGTGTTTTTGTGTTTGTGCGCGTGTGTGTGTGTTGGAGAAAATTAGTTTTTCGTAGATTGCATTTGTGCGTGTTTCGAGTTATTTGTGTATTTTAGGTGTTTGTGTGTGTATTGTATGAGAGAGTGGTATTTATGTGTGTGTGTGTGTGCGCGCGCGTGTATGTGAGTGAGAAGAGAGGAGTCGATTTGTTTTTTCTGTTTTGACATTGATAGCATACATAGTTTATTTTCATTCATAATAGTTGCTGCAGTTCCATATTAAAACAGAGAGAATAAACATTACACATATTATTGGAGTAGCCCTTTTTAGTTTTATTGTATTTTATTTTATTTATTTGTTTATTTATGTACCGATATATATATTTATGTACCGGTATATATATTTATGTACCGGTATATATATTTATATATATTTATGTACCGGTATATATTTTCTTATTATGTACCGGTATATATATTTATGTACCGGTATATATATTTATGTACCGGTATATATATTTATGTACCGGTATATATATTTATGTACCGGTATATATATTTATGTACCGGTATATATATTTATGTACCGGTATATATTTATGTACCGGTATATATATTTATGTACCGGTATATATATTTATGTACCGGTATATATATTTATGTACCGGTATATATATGTATGTACCGGTATATATATTTATCTACCGGTATATATATTTATCTACCGATATATATATTTATGTACCGGTATATATATTTATGTACCGGTATATATATTTTCATGAGGAAAATATAATGGCGCAATACCGGTATGCGTTTAACATTATTTGTAAAGCATATTATGTGTATTATTGTTTTGGTGTACATGATCATCAATACCATGTTGTGGTAGTGAATGTTTGTATTTATTTAATGTTTTCATTATATATTTTGTCAAATTATCAGCCTTTCTTCTGGGTTGTATTTCCTTCTTTACTATGTTATTTTTTTTCCTTTTCTTCTTCTTTCTCTTCCCAGTCTTCTACCATAAATTATTGTTCATTTTCATCATCATCATCATCATGTTTATCATAATCATCATTTTCACTCACTTATTGTCATTCTCTGTCTCCTCTTTCATCCCTCTTAATGGAGATGGGTCCATTTTCTGGTCCCTTTTCTCCTTCGCGTTAAGCCCCTTTTGTTTTGAGATTACAAGTCGTTCGGCCCATTAGCTTGGCGATTTTAACACCTTTCGCTCCATTTCGCTGTCAATTTTAAGATATTTCGTGCCATTTAGGTGTCCATTTATTCATGGCGAGCGATAACGAGCCTGACATTTTAGAAGGAACCGGCCTTTGGCCAGGACATTTTTCTAACGAAAAATGTACACATATAACATCATCTTGACGGGGGTTCTAGGGGTTGTTTTTTCTAAGATTGATGGAGGTCTTACGAGGAAACTAAGTAATAAGGAAAGGAATAAAGGAATTAATAAAACAAACAAAAATACAAATAATTAAAAACCTGTCCCATCTCCACTTAATTCCTCTTCTTAATATTCATCATTATCATCAGCAGAATGTTCCTATTTCTTCTATCTCCACCTTTGTCCTCTCCTCCCTTATCTTCTCTTCTCTCTCTCTCTCTCTCTCTCTCTCTCTCTCTCTCTCTCTCTCTCTCTCTCTCTCTCTCTCTCTCTCTCTCTCTCTCTCTCTGTACATATGTGTCTATTATGTTAGTCATTATTCTGTATCTACAAGTATGATTTCCTTTATTCCGTGTGTCAGCGCCCTCCATTCCGTGCGTCAGCGCCCTCCATTCCGTGTGTCAGCGCCCTCCATTCCGTGTGTCAGCGCCCTCCATTCCGTGTGTCAGCGCCCTCCATTTCGTGTGTCAGCGCCCTCCATTCCGTGTGTCAGTGCCCTCCATTCAGTCTCCGCGACCAAAGTTTGCCGCCAAAGTTAATGTAATCGCGAACTTCGGCGCAGTTTTGTAGTCCTAGGCGCCGCGCGAATGTCAAGAGTGTTGGGTGATGTTCGTAGACTCAATAAGTGATGGTTTTAATTATTATTGAGGATTATGCTTGTTTTTAATTAGTATTCCTTGCTTTTGCCATTTTCGAGCAATGTATAGTAATTTGTCCCCGAGGCTAAAATAAACACTTTCCTAGACTTCCTTTAGACTGAAAAAATGCCCATCCAAACCCCCTTCAAGCTAAATTTGTACATTTTTCGATAGACAAATTTCCCGGCCAAAGGCCGATTTATGAGTTACAGGCTTGCTATCGCTCGCCCTGAAAAAATCTACACCTGAATGGGATGAAACGTCTTAGACGCTGATATTGATGGTTGATTGTTACATAAACTGATATTAATGGTTTATTGTTACATAAACTTATATTAATGGTTGATTGTTACATAGACTGATATTAATGGTTGATTGTTACATAGACTGATATTGATGGTTGATTGTTACATAAACTGATATTAATTGTTGATTGTTACATAGACTGATATTAATGGTTGATTGTTACATAGACTGATATTAATGGTTGATTGTTACATAGACTGATTTTAATGGTTAATTGTTACATAGACTGATATTAATGGTTGATTGTTACATAGACTGATTTTAATGGTTAATTGTTACATAGACTGATATTAATGGTTGATTGTTACATAGACTGATATTAATGGTTGATTGTTACATAGACTGATATTAATGGTTGATTGTTACATAGACTGATATTAATGGTTGATTGTTACATAGACTGATATTAATGGTTGATTGTTACATAGACTGATATTAATGGTTAATTGTTACATAGACTGATATTAATGGTTGATTGTTACATAGACTGATATCAATGGTTGTGTTATGTCGGGTTGTAATATTTGCAACTCGTGATTATAGTCTCTACTAAAATCCAGATATGGACTTATAGACCGAAATATAGCCCAACAGGGTCACACCGAACACGTTAATAATAGCACAAAAGAGGTATTCAATGAGGTAATACAGAACTCAGTAACAACACACATGTATTTCACAAATAGGTTTATTGTAGATAACGTCTAGCTTGAAGAGGCATAGACCTTCTCAGCATAATCATTTTTATCTCTAACTCACGAATATAGATTCGTAGTCTGGGATGAGTTCTTACCTGAATAAGTATCAATAATAATAGGCAGGTAATATGGTGCATAGAAAGTTTAGATCATCAATAAGATCCAATCATGAAACAAATGTGGTTTTATTTAAGGTAATAAATAGCAACTAAATTAAAACATGTAAAATGGTAGTATCCATAATAATATCGATGTGAGTCGAGTGTCTTCTGTGAGTAATAAGCAATACAAATATTAAATTACAATCTCAATGTAAGAGACACGGGGCGAGTTGAGAATATAAACAAACACACAGTTAGGCTGGGTGAGTCACCCGATAGTAGGGTGCGCTGTCCAGGTAGACGCGTATATTAAAGTGACCTTTCTCATTAACAGGGGAGGTCAGGTCATGAAGCTGGACTGCGGTGTTGGAAAATCAGATTTAAGTTAGTGCAAGTATGAACTTAGTTTCAGTAATATTCTTATGAGATTGGTGGCAGAATATTAATGAATTATTTGCACAAATGATTATAGTCGTAGCTTGAATTATGTGATTTACGATGGGAATCTTATATTCACGTCAACGATCGTATGTAATAAAAACGAAACAAGCCGAGGAATTCAGATGTAAAGTTGAGCGTACAATTATGAATTAACTATAGAATAATATCTACTAATATTATTATGAATTAACTATAGAATAATATCTACTAATATTATTATGAATTAACTATAGAATAATATCTACTAATATTATTATGAATTAACTATAGAATAATATCTACTAATATTATTATACTTGAGAACAAATTATAATCAACTAAACGAAATTAGTCAACGAATGCTCTGGAAACGCTTATGAATTCATTGTGTAAAATGATAATTCACATAATATTATTTATAAAAGAAAATGAACGCACACAACGAAGTTATGCTAAAGAAATACTTATTTCAGTATTCCCAAGAGGTCTGAACGAGTTAACAGAGTCTTTAATGAACATACACTAGAATACGAGGTGTATGGTGTATGATGGAGAATTAAGTAACAGAAACTATGCAATGCTAGAATTCCTAAGCATGAAGAATCAGAATTACATATATCAGTAATCAAATGAACGTAAATGCTAATTCATAAAATAATTACAAAGGCGATTATATAATCGAACGTAGTTTGGGAAGCTCGGGGGAAAATAAGCTTTAAGGGAATATTATAATAATTATAATTGGATATACTGAGGTAAATTAGTTATGAAAATGGGTGTAGGTTCTAGGTAGTGATTATGTATTAGGAAGGGAAATTAAATCACACAATACACTTCGACCTCAACTCACAACATACATAACAGAATACATATATTAGGAAAATCTGTGAGTGCGTGGCGAGGTGAATTAATGAACACAATTATATAACATATGCGTAGAATGTTCTATAGAAGATAAATTAAGTAACAGGGCTAGGACTTATACACAGATCTAGCAAGGACTTTATACTAGGTTCAGAAGGATTAACACAGTACCGGTACGCAATCAAGGATCTTAGGCACAGATCTCAGAATAAATTATCACAGCACGATTCGCATATTTTACCTATACCTCGACAACAATAAACACAACGTAAGATACACAGGGACACTTAGGGTAATGTTTGGAGGGCAGGGAGAGAGAGTACGAGTCTGGCCGACGTAGATTGTAGGTCCATGGAGCAGCACTTCAGGGGTGTAGGGCGTCACTCGAGCAGTACTTTAGGTTCCAGACTTCAGGTGTGTAGGGCGTCACTCGAGCAGAACTTCAGGGGTACTTCAGGCAAGTACACTCTCCGGGCAGGGTAGGGGCAGGCTGGTACAAAGCTACTACTGTGATTAGCTAATCTGTTTCTTGTGCAGGTGTAGAATAGTACCGTAGTTGTGGTTTGCATACTCCTCTATAATTTCCTAGAGGTACTATTCGGCTTTATTCTTGACTCATGTTTACAACGGCTCGAAGTCATAGGGATATGGGGGAATTCGTTGTGCTGGAGTTGTGATGTAAATTACTTAGCTTAAGCCTTGAGGTTTAGTATTTACATGATGGCGTACCTCATAGGTATTATAATAACGCTTACCAAGGGTTTGATTAACCTATCAATAGAGAAATCTCCATAACCATGTGTAGACCATTATTCGAGATCTGAGATGAATGTGTTTATATCTCACTTGTTAGTCATAGTTGTAGGGAGGCTCTGGCATCTTTGTATCTGTTGCATCCGATGCTCTTGTTCACATCCATTTATTCCTGTAGAACTCGGGGTGTTGATGTGCAACTTGCATAAACATCCTCTCATCATATTGTAGATCTGGGCAGAGAGGAAATGCTGTGCTGTGGTTGGTTGGCCTGATTCGAAAGCCGAGAGGTGATTGGCTGATGGAATTTCCCATACTTGTGGAATTTCCCATACTTGTGGCTGGTGGTTGATGTCTTAGAGTACAGAGGAGTACAGAGGAAATCAAGCAACAACAGATCTAGTGACCCTTCTAGGTTGCTTGTCCTCCAAAACACCGAGGATCAAGTGTCCAAACAGTGGTTTAGAGTGGGTAAGGGAACATTGGAAAGGGAATTACTGCCCTGGAACTAATGTCCGTGGCAGGATTAGGAAGTTAGTAGAGGACAGATGGGTTAGTAACTGAGGGGGAGATAAAATAAAGTTATTCATTTACAAATGCAGTCAGTCGCGGGTTTGATGCAAGATATTTGTCTAGGCGGAGTTAAATGAATCAACGGTGATGCAGTCTATAACGTTTCGGGGAAGCCCATTCCACAAGTTGACAACTCAATTGAAGAAGAAATTCTTAGATTCGTGCGAGTTAAAAGATTTACCAATAAATTTGCAACCGTTTCCCCGCGTGTAATTAGATTGGTCGATAGTGAAGTACTTACTACAGTTCATATTGTCGATGCCATTGATAATTTTGAACACTTGAATTAAGTCACCTCTTAATCTGCGCTGGGTTAAAGGAAATAGATTTATTTCTCTAAGATACTCTTCGTATGGTTTGTTCTTTAGGCTAGGTATCATTTTGGTAACTCTACGTTGAACTCCTTCTAGCTTGTTTATATCTTTTTGGTAATAAGGGCACCAGGATTGAACGCAGTATTCCAGAAGAGGGCGGACTAAGGAATTGTAAAGGGTTAGGATAACTTCTTTGGATTTATGCTCAAATGACCTGCCTATAAAGCCAATTATTTTGTTTGCCTTCTTAACAACTTCTGAACATTGTTGACTCGGTTTTAGGTTACTCGATATTGTTACTCCCAGATCGGTTTCTCTGTTTACATTCTTAAGCTGAGTGCCATTCATCGAATAGTTTGTTTTCTCATTTAGGTATCCGATATGTAGTACTTTACATTTATCTGCATTGAAACTTATTTGCCAAATTTGTGCCCAACATGACAATTCATCTAGATTGTGTTGCATATCGTCAACTTGTTCTTTTGAGAGTACGCTATTTGCAATTTTTTTATCGTCAGCAAATTTTGAGATTGTACAGGTGAGACCCTCATCTATGTCGTTGATGTAAATTAGAAAGAGAATTGGTCCTAGTACCGATCCCTGGGGTACCCCGCTACTTACATTGGTCCATTTAGATGCCTTACCGTTTATGACTACTCTTTGCTTTGTGTTGCTGAGCCAATTTTCTATCCATTTCAACACACCGTCTTGTATTCCATGCGCTTTTAGTTTTAGCAGTAAACGTTTGTGGGGAACTTTGTCAAAGGCCTTTTGTAAATCAAGGTATATAATATCTACAGCTTTACTCTCATCGTAGAGGTTGAGGATATCGTGGAAGAAGTCTAAGAGGTTTGTTAAACAGGAACGTTTTTTACGAAAGCCGTGTTGAGTATCTTTAAGTATGTTATTTTCCTCTAAGTGATTTACGAGTCTGTCTCGTATGACCGTTTCTAGCATTTTACATACAACTGAGGTTAAGCTAATTGGACGATAGTTACTGGGTAGGGATTTGCTGCCGTTTTTTAATATCGGTGTTGGTGTTACGTTGGCTATCTTCCACTGATCAGGCATAGTTCCAGACTGCAAGGATTTATTGAATACTAATGTCAGTGGTTTGGAGAGCTCATCCTTAGCTTCCTTTAGAACTCTAGGCGAGATTGTGTCAGGTCCAGGCGTTTTATTTACCTTGAGTTTATCTAAACAATTCAATACTTCTCTCTCTGTAACGGTGATATTGCTTAGAACATCTGAATTATCAATCTGAATCGGCGATGGTGTAGGGATATTACTGAGGTCTTCTGTTGTAAAAACTGATGCAAAGAAGGTATTGAGGGCATTACTCATTTGTACTTCGTCTTTGGTGTATTCTCCATTTTCATCGACTAACGGTCCAACAGTTGAAGTAACTACTTTTTTCTTTCTGATATAACTATAGAATTCTTTCGGGTTTGTTTTAGTTTGATTCGCAATATGTAACTCTAGGGTCTTTTTACTTTGCTTAATTAACTTTTTGGCTTTGCGTCGTAGCTCTACAAATTTCACCCGTTCTTCGTAATTTTGTGAGGATTTTAATCTATCATTAGCAAATTTTTTAGCAAGCAGGCAGTTTGAAATATCTTTATTCCACCATTTGGGCTTATTATTATGGCCTGGACGCCGTATTTTCGATGGTATGCAGTCTTGCACTGCTTTTAGGTAAGTGGTTTCGAATAACTTCCAAGATGTATTTATGTCGTTATTGTTAATTAAAAAGTTCCAGTCATTAAAAAGCTCCAGTCAGTTTCTTTAAACATAGCTCTAAGTTTATGAAAGTTTGCTTTCTTGAGAGAGAGAGAGAGAGGAGATGGAAGACAGACAGGGAACAAGACAGGGAGAGATAGAGAGAGAGAGAGAGACAGAGAGAGAGAGAGAGAGAGAGAGAGAGAGAGAGAGAAAGAGAAAAAGGCTGAGCTTTAAGGTGGGAAGGTGTCAAATCCGAATATTATTACTATGCCATATTCCAAGTAAGTAGGCAAAAACACTTGAACATTAACCTCTATAACTGATCAACGACTAGAGTGATCGACCTAATATTTTTACCATTTGGGAAGGGTCTACCAGGGAATAGGTATGACAATTTACAGCCCATTAGCTCCAGCCCATTTTGAGTTACAGATATTAGGGTTCACGAATTCTGGACTACCTATTTGGCACAGGGTATAGTAATGTCGGAGCTGTGCACGTCCCAGTAGTGTAAAACTTTGTGTAAATAATAATGAGAGAGAGAGAGAGAGAGATGGATGATTTAAGGTGGAAGGCATACGAATTGGAAGGGGAAGGTGTATCTAATTAGAGCGAGAGAGAGAGAGAGTAGAGCAGAGCAGACGAAATGGAAGTAAGAGTACTGGTATCTCAAAAAAGAATTAGCCGAGGAGAACCCAATAATACATAAGGTCACAGACAGATAAAACAATGACGCACAAACGCATGCACACACACACACACACACACACACACACACACACACACACACACACACACACACACACACACACACACACACACACACACATACATCACTCTCCAAACACTTGTCAAGCCCTGCCACATAAAGTAGCTGTAGCCTGCTTAAACGGAGAGTGTCTGTGTTTTTGTAACGGACAACTTTGATTCGGTACCGGGTACCTCGTTAGAACTTACCTTCGTGATATTCTTACAAAACTGTGTTTAGTCATCTGTGTGCAAGTATAATTTATTGAAATAATACTGTAATTAGGAGGAGATGAGTTTGCTTTTCTAGACCCCCTTTTCCCTCATGCTTAGCCCCATTAGTTTTGAGATTTTAAGATGTTTGCCCCATTAGTTTGTCGATTTTATGACCTTCGCTCCATTTTGTTGTCAATATTTAGACCTTTCGTGCTACTTTGGTGTCGATTTTTTTTCGGAGGAACTGGCCTTCGGTCGTGACATTTTTATATCGAAAAATGTACAAATATATCTCGAAGGGGGATATAATGGATTTGTTTTAAAGTTTAATGGAGGTCTAAGGAGGAAACTAAAAAAATAATAAACATATGACAAAATCGACCGAAAAATAACCCCTTCCCCCCTGTGTTGGTGGTGTAATGGTTTAGATGCTTATGTTCTGGGTGTGGTGTCCCGAGTTCGAATCCCGGGAGGACCATATACTTTCATTAGTTTATTCAAGTGCATTGGGTCGGCAACTCATCTAGGGGAGACAACCTTTTACAAATCCGGGTGGATGGGACTCGTCAGCCTTGGTTGGCAACCTGTCTAGGGGAGTAAACCTGATACAAAGCCGTACTGCTTACCTAAGGGTAAGGCAGGTTAGTGGATGGATTAGCCGAACACCACTGTAGAAAAATAGTGCTAACAAGATACACAGAAGGCCTCGGAGTTGGACGGATCCTAAATTGAGTGGTCAATCCTGTAAGTCCTACACTAAACTGGCTCGGGTTGTCCCTCTCACAGGGAATAGGTCCGCTTGGGGGCATTCTGTGTATGGCCACCCTCGTAAGGGGAGTAAGGCGTCCGGCAATAGATAGATAGATTGGGGTTTGTAATTGATGATAAATGTTTAGAACGGGGTGTTACTTAAGACATCCGTACCTTGCACTGAAATACAGATCAAATCAAGAGTTCTCCAAAACCCATAAAAATAATGGATGTTAAATATTGTGAGACAGTTATTAACCCCTTCTGTACCGGCGATGTACTTTTCATTGTATTTCTAGCAATATTTAGATGGTTTTGTGCAGTTTAAGAAGGATCTGTGGTTTTAATAAGGGTTGATTGATATAGTTTGAAGCCTGTTATTTGCTGTAGGCCCTTTGTAAACTGAATATTAACGTCTAATAGTAGACAGAATTAAGTTAAAAAGACGGCACCGATTCTGAAAGGGTTAACTTGGCATTCCTGCGATGTTAACCAAAGAGTGCTATACCCTGTTCCAAATAAGTAGGCCAAAACTCTTGAACATTAACCTCTACAACTCTCAAACGACTAGAGTAATAGAGCTAATATTTCTATCATTTGGGAAGGGTCAACCAGGGAATAGGTGTGGCAATTTACAGCCCATTTTCCCTTGCCCTGTTAGAGTTACTGAGATTAGGCTTCGCAATTTCTGGCCTACCTATTTGGAACAGGGTATAGTCAAAGGCTTTGAACACTATTAGCCCCTTAAGGATTATGACGCATTGTAGCAGTTTATTTTGGCTATCATTAGACGATTTTTTGCAGCTTAGGAAAAAAACATAGGTGACTCACGAATCCTTATGAGTGGGCTAGAGACTATGGTATCCGAGTGTACAGATTGTTATTACTGTGTTTTTGCCAGACGCCGTAATTCATGAGAAGGGGTGGCCATTAACATTAGGCATTTGTCACGAATCGCCAGGTCAAGTTGCCCGGGCTCGACACCTACCAATAACATGTTGACAGTACGGGTTCGATCCGTCGACCCTTTGTTCAGCAGCCAACGCTCTACTGACTGCAAAAATATATATATATATATATATATATATATAAGAACATAAGAACATAAGAAAATGGGAGTCTGCAAAAAGCCGATCGGCCCACACAAGGCAGATCCCTGTGTGACGCCTCCCGGCGTTAGAAGAATGGTTGCGTGGGGCATTGCAGCTCGCTAGCGCTCGCCAGGGGGTCTTTGTTTTGGTCTGTGACCGCGCCTTATATTTTATATTCGCTATAATATAAATGTTGCTTGTGTGGGAGGCGAGCGAGAGAGTGTGAGGGAGTACACCCGGCAGCGAGGTGAGCTATGACGCGGCTCGCTTGGGCGCTGACGGCGTTGGCGGCCGGGTGGTCAACTAGTCCCTTCCTGTCGCGGCCTCGTGTTTTTTACCAGCTCAGAGCTTGCCTGACACGCGTATCGCCTACATCCTTTGCAATTCAGTCCCCCACACTCGCTACTTTGCATACTATTTCTCTCTCTCGACTTCTCCTTTCTCATTCTCTAATCTTTATTAAACTCAACATCCTTCTTGTTTCAGCATAGACGTTCACCGTCGACCAGTCGTATTGTACGCGAAGCTCTCAGATATTTCCATGTATTAGTTTAAGGAGGTATTATGCTTTATTGAGGTTTAGAGAGACGGACTTTTCCGTATGTGTCCTCTCTCGGGAAGGTTGTAGACCGGTATATGTCTCCCTTGCAAGGTGTTGAGTGATTCTGCTTGGTTATCTAAAGCTAGACTGGGGGTAAGGTTACTGTGTCATTGTCTCCGATGTGTGCAGTGTTAGCTAAGCTCTGCACGACCTCGACAGGTACTGTGGGAGCCTAAGTTGTCTTCGGGTTGGTTTACTTTGCGAGCACAGCGCTGTGGTGTGAGAGGGCCATAGCCTATCCCTCACAACATAGTGCTGCCTCTTTGTGTTGACTTCTGAGGGATCGCCAGGATAGAGCTAGGTACTAGAGACCTAGATTTATCAAGAGAGCATCCCCGTCATATAACGTAATCTTCATTATACCACCCTTGGACAACGTTAGGCTACGAGCCGCATGCTCGCCCATTGTTGCCCTGCCTTGATACCCCAGCTAGACTTTATTAACTGAGCAGACACTGGTTAGAGATAAGCTCCATTATTATATGTATGCAGCATTATTATTCACTGCACTTTTGAGCCGAGGTTGTTGTTGAGTTGCACAACCCTAGTAGGCTGTTGCGTTGTGTCACGAAGCATTTCTTTAGTTGTCGAGCATTACTACCTTTGCGCAGTCTTTATTATTCGCCTGCCAATTATTACTATATGTCCTAGCATTTATTGTGACCCGTATTCTGCATTATAACTGTTCAAGATTCTTTACGAACATCTTCCCAGCAACAGACTTTTTTCAGAAGTTTCCAGTTGATGTTGCAGGACTAGCATTGCACTTTCTTTAATACAGGAGTGCCAGTTATTTGAGTATCTACCGTAACGTTAATTAATCACGTTAACTATCTTTTCTTTGTGTAACATAATCGAGTAATCTTTTACTGTTTGAGAATAGGCTGTTTCATTGAGCGTCAGCCTAGTGTGTGTGCACCAGTTACCAAGTCATAGGATACCTCGTTGTCCAGGCACGACTCAGGGCTGTAATGGTGTTTTGTTTTCCAGTGTTTAAGGCAGGGGTTGGATCTAGTGTTACCGTTGTTGCTTTTTGTCCTTATCTAGTCCAATGTTGAAGAGCCCTGTGTCTTTGAGAACCTGGATCGTAACACCTGTCACACCCAACACCAATTACAAGGCCCAATTATAGGCCCAACTCACTAATACCTTGAGCTTTGACCCCACCAAAACGTTCAGGGATTAACACAAGATTACGGGGATCTGCTGAGCGCCGATTTGCCAACACCCGGCAGATCCCCCTCACACCCAACCCATATCGTCCATATGCCTATCTAATTTTATCTTAAAGCTCCCTATCGTTCTTGATCCCACTATATCACTTGGTAGCCTATTCCACCCATCTACAACTCTGTTACCAATATATCTAATTTGAAACCATTTGTTCGAGTTCTTTCGCTATCACTGAGCTTCAGTACATTTGTCATGTCTCCTTTATTTATCCCACTAACCCACTTGAACACTTCTATCATATCCCCTCTAACTCTGCGTCTTTCTAACAAATGTAAGCCTAATTTTTTCAACCTTTTTTCATATGGTAGATTTCTAATATTATGAATCATTTTTGTCATTCTTCGCTGTACTCTCTCCATCGAATCTATGTCCATTCTGTAATAAGGACACCAAAATTGGACAGCATAATCCATATGAGGTCTCACTAATGACCTCAAAGTTTCAAGATAACATCGGCAGTTCTGTTACTTACACTCCTTGAGATGAACCCTAGAATCCTGTTTGCCTTGTTGCGAACGCTTATACACTGTTTTCTAGGCTTCAAATCGTTGCTAACAAACACACCCAAATCTTTCTCACAGTCTGAGTTTTCTAATTCCGTATTAGCTAGTTTATATTTTGCATTAGTATTCGTCTTCTCTATCTTTAATACCTTGCATTTGTCAATGTTAAAATTCATATGCCAATTTACTGACCATTCGTGTAAGGTATCTAGATCCCTCTGGAGGCACTCTATGTCGGTATCTGAATCTATTGCGCTCCCTATTTTGGTATCGTCTGCAAATTTACTTATCCTTCTAGTTATACCTAAATCAAGGTCATTTATGTATATAATAAACAGCAGAGGACCCAATACAAATCCCTGGGGGACACCACTCTTGACTGATCCCCACTCTGACTTAGTACCATTTATGCTGACTCTCTGCTTCCTACCAAGTAGCCATAACCTAATCTATCCCAACAACGACCCACCTATTCCATGCGCCACAACTTTTCTCATCAATCTCTCATGCGGGACTCTGTCGAAAGCTTTACTGAAATCTAAATATATTATATCATATGACTTGTCATTATCTACCACTTCATACACCTCTGAGAAAAAACTAAGCAAATTGGTAAGGCAAGAACGTCCCTGAGTGAATCCATGCTGAGAAGAATTTATTAAATTAAATGTTTCTAAGTGGTTTCTAATTTTCGTAGCAATAATTGACTCTAGTAGCTTACCTATGATTGATGTGAGACTAATGGGACGGCAATTGGATGCTATTGATTTATCACCTTTTTTGAACATTGGAACTACATTTGCAAACTTCCAAGCTTCTGGAACTAAACCGGTTTCTAACGACTTGTTAAATAGAAATGTTAATGGTTAACTTCACTCATCTCTGCATTCTTTTAATACTCTAGCATATACCTCATCCGGACCAGGAGATTTATGAGGTTTCAGTCTGCCAATTTCCTTAACGCCATACGAGCGGGCCGTCAGTAACTTCTACTAGGACCAATTCTCTTTCTAATTTACATCAACAACATAGATGAGGGTCTCACCTGTACAATCTCAAAATTTGCTGACGATACAAAAATTGCAAATAGCGTACTCTCAAAAGAACAAGTTGACCATATGCAACACAATCTAGATAAATTGTCATGTTGGGCCCAAATTTGGCAAATGAGTTTCAATGCGGATAAATGTAAAGTACTACATATCGGATACCTAAATGAGAAAGCAAACTATTCGATGAATGGCACTCAGCTTAAGAATGTAAACAGAGAAACCGATCTGGGAGTAACAATATCGAGTAACCTAAAACCGAGTCAACAATGTTCATAAGTTTTTAACCCACTGAGCCCCAGCGACGCAGCGTTTGCGTCAGCTATGTAAGTAACGCTAAACCCCAGCGACGCAACAGTTGCATCAGTGTTACTCCGGTCCCAATTACTTCGGTCCTATGGCACCTAGAGGACTCAGATTTGTATGGGAACTGTGTAAGTATCCCACGCACCCATGCCGATGGTTGAAAACTCTCAAAGCCCAACCGCGTACGCGTGAGCGCGCAAAAACCTGTGTTTTGGGGGAAATTGCCTTAAAATTTTTACTCCTCTAAAATCCGTTTTCGGGGGCTCCGTAGGACCATTTTTTGAGCTTTTTGATCGGTTTTTCGTGGTTTTTCCTTCATTCCTAACCCATTCGCTATTGTTTCTGGAAAAAAACAAAATTTCAAAACAGGCTGCTCCCTGGAGGTACATTTATTAATAACTAGCTGGGGCTCAGTGGGTTAAGAAGGCAAACAAAATAATTGGCTATATAGGCAGGTCATTTGAGCATAAATGCAAAGAAGTTATCCTAACCCTTTACAATTCCTTAGTCCGCCCTCTTCTGGAATACTGCGTTCAATCTTGGTGCCCTTATTACCAAAAAAATATAAACAAGCTAGAACGAGTTCAACATAGAGTTACCAAAATGATACCTAGCCTAAAGAACAAACCATACGAAGAGCTTCTTAGAGAATTAAATCTATTTCCTTTAACCCAGCGCAGTTTAAGAGGTGACTTAATTCAAGTGTTCAAAATCATCAAAGGCATCGACAATACGAACTGTAGTAAGTACTTCACTATCGACCAATCTAATTACACGCGGGGAAACGGTTGCAAAATTATTGGTAAATATTTTACCTCACACGTATCTAAGAATTTCTTCTTCAATCGAGTTGTCAACTTGTGGAATGGGCTTCCCCGAGACGTTATAGACAGCAGCACCGTTGATTCATTTAAACTCCGCTTAGACAAATATCTCGCATCAAACCCGCGACTGACTGCATTTGTAAATGAATAACTTTATTTTATCCCCCCCTCAGTTACTAACCCATCTGTCCCCAACTAACTTCCTAATCCTGCCGCAGACATTAGTTCCAGGGCAGTAGTTCCCTTTCCAATGTTCCCTTACCCACTCTAAACCACTGTTTGGACACTTGATCCTCAGTGTTTTGGAGGAAAAGCATCCTAGAAGGCTCACTTGACCTGTTGTTACTTGATTTCCTTTGTACTCCTTTGTACTACCCGCCAAGCGGGTGGTTTTACCCTAAACGATCTTGTTTCCGTGCTCTTTTTCGTGCATAAACAAAAGCCAGAGCGTAATACAATTATGTATCCCTGAAAGGGCGATAATTGAGCTTTCCAATGACACCAGAACCATCCTTCTACGACCACACGTTCTCTTGCAATGATCGTGCAACCGAAAGATAAAGTAGCTAAAATACGGTAATTTCCTTACATAATTCCCTGTGTAGCGAGGCAGTGAATGTGGGTGTGTGTGGAGTAGGGCCCAGTGCTGGCGCGGGAGCCGTGCCGAGCGGTCAGAGCCGACCTACGCTCCTCCCACCGCTCGTCTCTCTCTCAGAGCCAAATATTGCTCATAATTGCACACCGCCTTAAGTCGGTCCCCGCCACATAGTCCTTTCTTCTCTAGACCGACTTAAGTAGGGCCCCGATAGACAAGGGTTAAGCACATCAATTCTACTTATAGTAACCGTACTTAACCTATTTTCTATACTATCGCTATATACCTTACGGACTTCTGGAAACTGTGCCAAATTTCCATTGGTGAAAACGGAAAGATATTGATAATTTAATGTACTGCACATTTTTAAGTAATTTTCTGTCATTTCTCCTATCGAAGTTTTAAGGGGACCAATTACATCTCTAACCTTGGATTTATATAGTTGGTAAAAAGCTTTAGGATTATTTTTTTGAGTCATTTGCAACCTTGATTTCATAATTTCGCTTTTTCTTCCTAATATCCTGTTTTACCTGTCTTGATAAATTTGTATAGTAAGCAAGTAGGTGAATTTCGCCTGTCTTAATGTTTCTATAATTATATTCCTCTCCTTTTTCCTAGAAGGTCTAATAGTCTATTATTCATCCATTTGGGTTTGTTCTGTGTTGATCTAAATTTTCTTTTGGGGGATATATTTATTTTGCGCAATGAATACTGACTTGATAAAATTATCGTATGTATCTACCAAGTTTGGTATCTCTTCCTGACTTAAGCTAGGGGTAAGGGGTAAGGGTTAAGGGGTACCCTCATTTGGACACCTGGATAGACTTAATTTTTTTACCATAGAGGCCGCTAATAGGGCCCTTCTTAACCCACCATAATTGGCTTTTCTAAAGTCAGGTATTAATGTCATATTCTCTCTGGAATTACCTTTCCATTGTATATTAAAATACACAGAATTGTGATCACTATTTCCTAGGTGGTCCCCGATTTTTACATTATTTATCATATGTTCATTGTTACTGAAAACTAAATCGAGAATATTATCACCTCTAGTCGGCGTATCTATGAATTGAGATAAAAAACTATCTTGTACTACCTCAATGAACTCCTTTGAATCAGAGTCGCCTATTTGTTGCTGCCAATCTATATTAGGGAAATTAAAATCCCCCATAATGCACACGTTGCTAAGCCTTGATGCTATTTTAATTTCCTCCCATAATGATGTTCCGTCATTTCTATTCATATTTGGCCGTCTATACATCACTCCAATAACTAAGGTCTCAGTACCTTCGTTAACCTCTACCCAAACACTTTCATTTTCATTATTTACTCTAATACCTGATTTAATACAGCTTTTTAATGAAGTGACAAACACTGCTATACCGCCGCCCCTCCTACGTGTTCGGTCATATTTAAACAAACTTTATCCCGGTATATCAAACTCTGCTAAAAAATGCCTGTTTTCTGTATTAATCCATGTTTCAGTTAGTGCTATTATGTCTATATTTTCTTTGCTAACAAGTGCTCTAAGTTCGTTCATTTTGTTACATAAACTCCTACAATTTGAATAATAAACCCTCAACCTATTACTTGTATTTGCAACTATTTTTCTATTGTTTTTAACTAATTTATTTTTACCTGTTGAACTACTAGACCTAGACGGAAAATCTACGGTATCAGAATGTCCGTTATTACTATCAATTTCATGTGGCTGGGATTCTATTTTACTTACACACCTATGGTTTATTAACAAAACCCCGCAACAAACTTGTCGAGTGAGCTGGCTAAGGTCGAAACTCCTAGTCGAGAGAGATGTACTCCATCCTGGGCATACAGTTCATCCTTACCATAGAAGAGGGTCCAGGTATCCAGGAATGGAATAGTATTTGCCTTGCAATACTTCTCCAGCCGGCTATTTACACCAATAGCCCTGGAGGACCATTCCTTCCTTACCCCTCTTCTTGGTAGGATACTGTGTACCACAGGAACTCCTCCTTGATCCTCTCCAACATTTCCTGGTACGTGGTGAGCAACTCCTCAGTCCTGCATTTCCAAATGTCGTTGCTCCCTGCGTTGAGGAAGATGATGGGGTCCTCCCCACTCGCTTCCATGACACCATCTAGCTTTTCTGCCACCCTCTCGACTCCGGCACCAGGCAGACAGACAACTTTACCAACATGTATGTTAGTAGCCCTGCCAAGGTATTTAACCATTGAATCCCCTACAATTAAAATAGACTTAGTTGTTTTCTGTTGCCGGCCTGTAGCAGAAGTAGTAGCAGCAGAAATAGCTGCAGATTTCCTCCCCTTCCCTCTCACTGCCCCGCTGTAAGACGGGTCATCTCCTTCCTCCTTTCCCCCTTCACTGCCATCACACTCGTCATATAGGGCGCTATACTTGTTTTTAACCGTCACACACTGCTTCTGGAAGGTTAATTTCATTCCTCTTGAAGATGCCACCTTCCAGGAAGAGTCCGGTTTTCCTACACCAGCAGCGGCATTTTTCTTTTCCTCTAGTGCCATCTTCAATGCTAAGTTCTCGTCCTTGAGAGATTGGACCTCGAGCTCAACATATACTGTATATATATATACAGTATATATACAGTTATACCGGTATATATATATATATATATATATATATATATATATATATATATATATATATATATATATATATATATATAATATACTGTATATATAATTATACATATTTACCGGTATATATATATATATATATATTATATATACCGGTATATATATGTATATATATATATATTTTCTTTAATACATACGAGGTTGAAAGAAATGGCAATTTCTGCGTTGGAAATGTTATTATTCAAAGTTTCCAGGTCTCTGATGAGTTTTCGCTGGGTGGCAGGAAGTAGATGAATGAGATTAGCAAAATTCATGGTGGTACAGGGTTACATTAATTTACATGAGAATACAGGATATACGACGCGTTTCACTGGACAACCAGCATTATCAAGTAAGGATAGAATGATATAAAAGGTAAACAGGAAGGGTATATATAGAGGGTGGAGGATCAGAGGAGGCGAAAATCAGGGGCAAAAGTCTGCTATTGGTGGAGGGGTATTCTAGGAGTGTTAAAGAGAGATCCGCGTCACGCAGGCGCACTGGATGCGGGAAGGTGGTGGTTGGTTGGCGGGGTCGAAGCTGATTGGCTGCATGTCGAGGGGCGTGGCCTAAGTTGCGTAGTAAGTGTGGTGCCGGTGTTACGACCGGGACTACGAATAAAACAAGGGCACTCAATGATTGGACTAGTAATAGGGCACAATGCAACAACGGTACGCTAGATCGAAACCCTCGAACTTAGATGCCGGCGAACAAAACACCTATACCCTCCAGGGTTAATCTGAGATAGCGGGGTATCCTTAACTGGGCATAAATGTACTCTACTTCAGGCTAACCTGCACTGGTATAGCCTGAAAACAATCAAGATGCAAGTTACGTTAAAATGCATAAAAAGGAATCTATGGAAAGATCAATTAAATCACTGCAAGATTTAATACAATAAAAAGGTGCTTCAATACAGTTACTCTAAACAACAATAAACTCTTCACTCCTATCTGAAAGAAAGTGAAGTATAGTCCTACAGCATAGACCTGGAAACTTCTGAAGAAAGTCTGATGCTCATAAGATGCTCGTACAGATTTAGAACTATATAAAGGCAGGAGGCAGGACACCGCACATGTAAATCGAATACACTAAAAGATAGGACATATAATGTTAACTGACACAAGAATACTATAAATGCGCAACAGTTGCAATGCTCGACACTAAAAGAAGTACTTCCTCATCAACGAAACAGTCTGCTATGGTTGTGCGGCTCAGCAACAACCTAGACTAATAAATGCTGTGAATAATAATGCGCACATATCAAAGAGCTTATATTAAATACTAACAAGTGTCTACTCGATTAATAATGTCTAGCTGGGATACTCTAAGTAAGGAACTGGGGTTGAGCAAGACAGGCTCGTAGCCTAGCGATGTCCTTAACCCTTAATTAGCGGCTCACCACATAAGTCGTATTTAATAAAGCTGGACTATGTGGCGGCGCTCGACATAGGTCGAGTGGCAATTTCAGCACGTAATGTTGCTGAGAGAGAGAGACAAGTGGTGGCAGGAGAGTAGCGAGCGTATGACTGCTCCAGACCACCGCGGCGAACATACTGACACGAATCCCAGCTCCCTCCTCCCTCTCTCACTCGCTATATAAGGATTGTATCGGGAAGGGGCAATTACATGCTTTTTGCACTCGCGTTGCACGGTTATTGCAAGAAAACTAGCCATCATAAAAGGATCGTTATGGTGTCATTCGAAAGCTCTGTTTATGCCCTTTCAGGGATAGGTACTTGTTTTACGTTCTGAGTCTTATTTAGGCATGAAAATGATCACGTAAACAGCCCTATTTTGGCTAAAAACACCCCGCTGGGCGGTACATATAAATAAACCGCATAGGCCGCTCGTAAGGTGTTAAGACTGCATCCTTTAAGTTACGTTAATTGACTAGGGGGCTCTCTCGATAGATCCAGATCACAAGTATCTGGTTCTATCCTGGCAACCCTCTAAAGACAAGCAAAGAGGCAGCAAAGTATGGAAGTGGTACAGGGCAAAACTCTCAGTCAACACAATGCTGCACTCGCAAGGGACGCAGCCGAAAAGACAACCCCGGCTACCACAGGACCGGTCGAAGTCGTGTAGGTATAAGTAAACCGTACACACATCGGAGACAACGACTACAGTTACCTTATCCCAGTCTAGCATTAAATAAAAGAGCAGAAACACTAAATCAATAATGGAGACACACACAGAGTTCTTAACCTATACTAACTAAGAACCCTCAAACCTATTCTAAGTACATGTAAATATCTCTGAGGACGGCGCATGCAATACAATGGTCCGGCTATGAAAACCGTATGCAGAACCCAAGGGGAGTGTTGTGCAGTTAATAAAGGTTAGAGTATGGAAAGAGAGAATCGAGTGAGAGAAACAGTGATAAAGGTGGTGATCGGAAGAGAGTATGCCAAGGGATTAAAATGTAAAACTTGCAAACTAAACAAACCAAAATTGGGACAAGGACAATATAAAGTCAAATTAAATTATCAAAATCGCTATGTGGAAATAATGCTTACTAAAATGAAAATTATTAAATAAAAGAACACAATCCACCACATAGGGTGTACATTACTACATGAGCAAGTTAATCTGTTTCCCAAGCAAACTAATCGCACATATAACAACGCACTATCGTCACGTTAAAGGAATTAGTCAAGTTTGGGAAGTCCGGGACATTCTGGTAAATTTTACTAAACTCTGCATGAATAAAGAAACTACATGTTAAATGTCAAAATATTATTTTTAAATCAAATTTGCAACATGACAAGACATTAACACTAGTACAAAATACAAATATTGATAAGATATATATGATATTACAAAATAATATATAATATACAGTACAGCACTCACTAACGATAGTGCTATCGGGTAGGTACCTGTAAGCATAGCATGCCTCAAGTGACCCCTATCAATAACTACCCTACAAATAACCTACATTTATCGCACAAATAAACTAAGCAAATCGCAAAAGCAGCAATTGATACTATTGACAATGAATACATATAATGTAAAGACAAATAATTGCAAAATATGAAGTAACAACAGATTTAAACAAAGAGTACTCTTTTAACAAGAACAATCAATTTAAAAAATCATCAATATTAATTATAATAATGATAGAAAAAGAAAAAGATAAACAATAAATACAGACAAAAAGTAAGCAGAGCAGAGGTTATACAAGAAACTTTAAGTTAAAAATGCTTGAATAACATTATTGATGTCAAATTTTAGAATACAGTCACAATAATTGACCCTAAAAAGATTAAATTTATGGAACAATTTACTTGCCTCAAAACCTCTGTATACTAAGAGTCTGTATAGTAACCTAGCTCTAGCCCAAAAGTCATCTACTTTAGTGCAGATTTTACAAAATCTTATTAACTTGTTGTTAGAAGCACGCGCGCCAAGCCTGTCCTGACGAGGACAGCTCCTGGGGACCCTCATGGAGGAGGTAAGTTACACAGGAGACTGCAAAGGCGCGATGGTTGGCCAATCACGGGCCGAGACGTCACAAGACAGCAGGCGTCATAGGACACAGCCAGACACGCCGTCCAATGGCGAGCGAGAGGCAGGAATGCACCCGTACCTACAGACACTTTCTACCTCCTTGCTCTGAAAGTCTTTCTCATTCACACGCTGGTACTATTATCACTACTGTTGATATAAAATATAACCCGTTGTCACAGACGAAACAAAGACCACCACTGGACTGTCTGTGACAATGCGATTACTAGGAAAGAAAGAAAGAACAACATTCTCTGATAACCGTAGCCCATTTCGATGTCCCTGGCGAGCGCTAGTGGCCAACGAGAGGCGATTCTGCCAACGCTGGTAGACGTCACACCCCGCCCAAGATATGGGACGCTCAACATTAGGCGAGCACCATATCTGACAAGGCAGAATGCCGGACAAGGACCCGCCACACCTAGCCACTCCACCAGAAATGAAAATGCAAAGCTCAATCTTAAATAAAACATCATATTAGCAATAAAGAAAATATTACAACCCCTCCCACAACACAAATAGTATAATTTAGCCTGCTATGCTCCCTGGGCGAGTTTCACAGAGCCCAGCCTACAAAGGGAAAGACAGGTTCAACTTAGGACTTTAGCTATAACATTGGCAACTTACAATTAACTATAAAAAGGAAAGAGTTTTTATGTGATTTTTTATTTAATTTTAATGTTGTTTTTGACGGCTGCTCTACAGGGGCAAGCCTGGTTTTTCTCCACTCAAACCCACACACCTGTGGTGATCTACGCCGGATCCTCCACCCTCGACAAACAGTCTGCAATCACATTCTCACAACCGGCAATATGGCGAATGTCTAGATTGTATTCTTGCAACATGAGTGACCAACGTGTCAGCCTCATATTCCGGTTGTGGAATTGGTTCAGCAAATTTAAGAGGGTGGTGGTCGGTGTAAATCACCACGACTGGCCCGTAGGCAGGAACATATACTTCAAAGTGCCTGAGCGCCAACACTATTGCCAGGAGTTCTTTCTCCACCACAGAGTAGTTTTTCTGAGCGGAATTAAACTTCTTGGAAAAGAAACTGACTGGATGCTCCAAACCTTCCTCGTCTGTTTGCATTATGACGGCACCAGCCCCTACACCGCTGGCATCTGTTGCCAGCTGAAACGGTCCTTCAAAGTCAGGGGCCCTGAGGATTGGGTGAGTTCATAGTAGGTGCTTGACCAGCGAAAAAGCCCTTTCACACTCAGGTGCCCACTTGAACTTAATCTCTTTTGCTAGCAAATCTGTCAGGGGAGCTAACACAGTAGAATAACCCCGAATGAAGCGGCGATAGTAACCGATCATGCCCAAAAATCTCATGATCTGCCGCTTGGTGGACGGCCTGGGGAACTGGTTAATAGCCTGTATCTTGTTTTGGGGGGGGGGCACACCTGGCCTAACCCAACCACAAACCCAAGATACTGCACAGTTGCCCGGACAAAGTCGCACTTGCCCAGATTGACCACCAAGCTGGCCTCACTGAGCTTCCGAAACAAGGCTTCTATGTGCTCCCAGTGACTCTCAAAGTTGTCATCGTAGATTGTAACGTCATCTAGGTAGACAGTGCAGTTAGGGATGTCAGCTACTAACTCATTCATAAGACTCTGGAAGGTTGCTGGGGCATATTTAAGGCCATACGGCATCACATTGCAACGGTAGGTGTTACCACAAACCCGCATACCCCCTTCGCCCGCTCAGACAATGGCACCTGCCAGTAGCCTTTCACTAGGTCTACCTTAGTTAGAAACTGTGCCTTACCAATCTTGTCTACACTATCGTCAACACGGGGAAGGGGATAAACATTGGTGGGAGTCAACCCGTTCAATCTCCGAAAGTCAATGCAGAAGCGAACCTTCCAGTCAGGCTTGGGCTGCAGAGTGACAGGAGATGTCCACCTAACTGCCCCCTTCTCAATCAGCCCCCGTTCCAACATATACTCTAACTCCGCTCTGAGGGCTGGGAGTTTAATGGGTGGAATTCTGTAGGGTACTGATTTAAAGGGGGGGTGATCTCCCACGTCCACGTCATGCACCACTCGAATTGTGAGGCCTGGATGCTCTGCAAACACAGTGGGGTATGAAGCAAACAGGCGCTGCACGGCTGCACGCTGTTGCTCAGGCAGGTGCACTAGAGCATGCGTCAGCCACCTGTCTGGAGTTCCCCGCCCACTGGTCAGCAGAGACATGACACTCCCA